>OOFE01021859.1:0-17878 GCA_900323365.1 Monocentris japonica | reverse complement strand
TGGGTATGACACGACAAGCTTTGCACACCTGGATTTGAGATTTTCTGCCATTCTTCTCTGCAGATCCTCTCAAGCTCTGTCAGGTTGGATGGGGACTGTCTGTGGACAGCCATTTTCAGGTCTCTCCAGAGATGTTCAATTGGGTTCAAGTCAGGGCTCTGGCTGGGCCACTCAAGGACATTCACCGAGTTGTCCCTAAGCCACTCTTGCGTTGTCTTGGCTGTGTGCTTAGGGTCATTGTCTTGTTGGAAGGTGAACCTTCGGCCCAGTCTGAGGTCCTGAGCGCTCTGAACCAGGTTTTCATTCAGGATATCTCTGTACTTTGCTCCGTTCAGCTTTCCCTCATCCCTGACCAGTCCCCCAGTCCCTGCCGCTGAAAAACACCCCTACAGCATGATGCTGCCACCACCATGCTTCACCGTTGGGATGGTATTGTGCAGGTGATGAGTGGTGTCTGGTTTCCTCCAGACATGACGCTTAGAATTGAAAAAAGTGAAGGGGTCTGAATACTTTCTGAAAATGGCTGTCCACCGAGGGTCCCCATCCAACCTGACAGAGCTTGAGAGGTTCTGCAGAGAAGACTGGCAGAAAATCCCCAAATCCAGGTGTACAAAGCTTGTCACGTTGTACCCAAGACCCAAGACTCGAGGCTGTAATCGCTGCCAAAGGTGCTTCAACTAAGTACTGAGTAAAGGGTCTGAATACTTATGTCAATGTGATATTTCAGTTTTTCCTTTTTAATAAATTTACAAAAATTTCTAAAATTCTGTTTTCACTTTGTCATTATGGGGTATTGAGTGTAGATTGATGAGGGAAAAAATGAATTTAAATGATTTTAGCATAAGGCTGCAACATAACAAAATGTGAAAAAAGTGAAGGAGTCTGAATACTTTCTGAATGCACTGTATATATATTGTTAACAGTAAATATTCAACTGTGTTGTAATCTTGTCAGCTCCGTTAAAAACATTTTGAATTTTTGTGACAAATTCAACAGATAACTGAACATGAAATACCCCTTGTTGCACTGAGGGCATCTCTTTAGTATATACATACAGCACAGATCTTTAATATTATGCAACGATTCCTCCACCTAATCCCAATTTACACCTCAACACCAGCTCATTTTTGAAGTAAAAATTATAAATATAGAGGAAAATCATCCAAAATTATTGTTTCATTTCAAATGCACCAATATATTTTAGGTTATTTACAAGTAACAGGGTTGACAAGAGTAACTTGCAATAACATTAGTTTTTATTGTACAGTTGAATATAATATTGGTTTCTTTCGATTCAATATGACTAAAGATTCAAATATTTTAGTTGCAAATTTAAGCCTTTTGCAGAAGTTTTACATTAGGGAAAACAGCACAAGAAGTTTTATTTTTATTTCAAAGATGCTCAAACAAATCGGTTTATCTGTGTCCATTGAAATTGAAAAATCATGCTGAGGGACAGGTCAAAATGGCCAACTGCATACATAAGGCTTTGAACGCTTTCTTTGTGAATTTAAACAATACAGCACCATTGGCACGTTGAACCAATAAGACCCCGGAGAAGTGTCACGTGACACGAATCTACACTTCCGTCACGCCAGGGGCGCTTCCGTCATGCCACAGGCGTGTGACGCCAGGGACTTCAGGGACTGCCGCTGGATATTATTGCGTTCATGTGCCGGTAGGGCGTAATGTAGTTTTTTACGACTGCACTTGAAGGCAGCAGTAGTTTGCGTCTCAAAACGCTCGTAGGATGCAAAGGGAGTGTACAATATTTTGCTAGCTATATGAAGAACAACAGTTCATTAACAACTCTAAATACCATTGGCGACGCAAAATGGAAGAAGAAGCAGGGGTGCGACAGTATGTGCGTTTTGTAAACAGAGGGCTTTATATTTATAAAGCAGCTGGCTCGGTGGCCAGCGAGCTAACTAGCTAGTCAGCTAACGTTAGCTTGCGAGCAGCAAAACCCAGGAGACTCTGAGAGGTGTTACTGCTCCCATTTATTTATCTCATTTTACGTCAGATTAACGATATACTGTGGATTGTTGAGTGATACATAGAATACATTACCACCATGACACGGGTAACAGTTAGCACAATGTAACTTATGTTATTTAGCTAACATTGCTGTAACTAATCTAGCTCCTTAACGCGTACCTAAATGATTGGATAATAATTATTTAGAAAACGCTTTGGCACTAACGTTACCTATAACAGTTTTAAGCTCTAAAACCAAGATTTGCACTTTTTTCGGCAGGTGTCATCTTTTGGACTTGCCTTGGGAGGATGTACTAGTTCCACATATTTTATGCTGTTTGCCATTGCGACACCTAGTCAGCCTACAGAGAGTGAGCAAGCAGTTCCATGCCCTCATCCAGGTGTATCTAGCCAATTGTCGGGCTTTTGATCTGTCCCAGGTAAGTACTGATGAGTCAAGGAGTGTGGTAGCTTTGCTCACTAGCCTGTATATATAGAGACAGTGATAGGATATGTATAAGTTCTTGAAAAGGTAATCGGTTCTGATATTTACAGATTGGGCCATGCATTCCCAAGGAAGCATTTTGCTCTATGTTAAGGGACAACAAAGTTCTCCAGAACCTGTCACTTCTAAACTGCTCAGATTGGGTGACAGACAAGGAGCTCCTGCCAGTAATTGGCCAGAATCAACACATGCTGAGAGTGGACATGAAGGGGTGTGTTCGACTTACCCGCCACTCCCTGGTGGCGGTGTCCTTGAGCTGCATGCACCTACAGCACCTGGGCTTGGCGCACTGCGAGTGGGTGGACAGCCTGTCCCTGCGCAGCCTGGCTGACCACTGTGGGGGGCTGCAGTCAATCGACCTCACCGCCTGCCGCCAGCTCAAGGATGATGCCATCTGCTACCTGGCCAAGAAGTGTCTCAAGTTGAGGTCTCTGTCTGTGGCAGTCAATGCCAACGTCACTGATGAATCTGTGGAGGAGGTGGCCAAGAACTGCAGGGGCCTGGAGCAGCTGGACCTGACAGGTTGCCTGCGGGTTAGGAACCAGTCCATCAGGTACCACTTCATTTCATTTATTACATAGTAATCCAACTAACTGATAGTTCAGAGAGTCATACTTTGTGCCGCCCTACCCACACTTTGACCACCCCATCTCTGATCGTTTCATTGCACATCCATTTGTAAGAATCCTCTGCATGCTGTGCTCACAGGACTGTTGCAGAGTACTGTCCGAAGCTGCAATCCCTGAAGGTGAATCACTGTCACAATGTGACTGAATCAAGCCTAGATCCCCTACGGAAGCGAAATGTAGAGATTGATGTTGAGCCGCATTTACAGAGGGCGCTGGTACTTCTACAGGATGTGGTGGGGTTTGCCCCTTTTATCAATCTCCAAATATAGCCGAGGGGCCAACTGTCCATCCAACAGGTGTAAACAGGTAGGCAATGGGACAGCTTTTGACATCACAGCTGGCAATCAAATATCCAACAATGTGACCATGAACTTAGTACAGTCTGTTTGCTCATATTCTTTTGATAGCTGCAGCAACGATTAGTAGTAATGAACATTTTCCTTCTTTGTTTACAGGTTTTGTCATCAAAGCAGTTGATCACTTTCAACTGCATCTTGTGGGTGTGTCAGTTTTGTCAAGCAATGACAAGAAGAGATGGATATGAAACTCTATTGGAGTTTGATAAAACGTGCCTATCGTTGATGGCATTGAAAATATTTCTACACTTACAAATGACTGAAGCAAGCCATGCTCTTTTTTTTTTTTTCCTGCCCCATGTCCAAAAGATACTACCACTGCACTATTTCATCACTGAGTGTTGTAACTTGTGACCTTTTTAAGAAGGGCAAATCTAACCAAAGTACAGTGTATTGTTTTTTTTTTTTGTTTTTTTTTAATGTACATGTTTTACTTAGTTTATATTGCAAATCTTTTCACATTGTAAGAAGCAGTTACCTTATGTTTCATTTTAAACATTTTAAAATGTTTGAGTTTAATTAAACATTTTATTTTTCATGCATGTGCTAACTTAATTCATAGTATAAATAACGGTGGCCGGTATAGCCTATGCTTTATTTTAAATAATTTTAGGATTTTGTCATATACCATTCCCAATTAAATCTTCCCAATGCCTTTTCTAAAATACATGTGTTTGGGACACTGTTGTAGTATATGAATCTGAAAACTAAATTGCATCAGAATTGACTGTTAAAAATGTCAATCTCATCACCCTAATTCAATTACATATTTTTACATGGCCATAGAGCACGTATAAGCATAACCATTTTACCTTGTATAAAGAATTCAAAGTATATCATTGTATTACGTTGTTGTATATATTGCATAAATTGCTGTCTGCTGTAATTATAAAGTATTTGCAGTATGTCCATCATGTCAGGGCTGTGTTCTTGACTCATGCTGTAGCCGTTGGCATCAACTTCTGACATACAAATACCGAATTGTAAGGACATTTGTATGTAAAACGATTGCCTACCTTTTTCTGACTCAAGGTAGAATATGGAACTCAAAAACAGGGAAGCAAATAATGGAGGGGAGGAGACGACCACCTGTTCAAGAGTAGGTGCCATACATTTTCTGACAATTTGAGCTGAATCAGGTACACTGCTGGTTTTACCACCAAAGAGAAGTTTAACCACTCTGGAGCAATTTTACATCAAAGCATTTAAGCTAGGTTCCTGCTGTTTTCAAAGCATTGCACTTGTTTGGATGGAGGTGAAGTTCAGCTCTTCTTACATGATTGTTGAATTGTAGGACTTAAATTGACACATGGTGGCAGCAATGAGTCAGGCTGCATGTTAACTTTTTTAGCGAGAGGCCTACTGAATTACATTCAGGGAGAATACTAGTGGGGGGAACATGGGGAGTACTTTCAGGTGGCTGGGAGAGGAGAGGAGAGATGATACTGTCCTGTGTTAGATCTGTCGGGCTGGGATCCAGTGTCACTTTTTCTCAGGGCACAGAGTTTCTACCAGTGCCCCTGACTACATTGTAGGACCAACACTGCTATGATTTAAACAACAAGCCTATATTGTATGACTGGTTGACTGGTTGGATGCATCAGTTTTATGTTGTGTACACACTTGATGCACAGAAATCACAACAGGAATCAAGACTTCCCTATATTGCCTACAGGTAGGTGTTTCGAAAATTTGAAAAATCACTCATGGTTTCCACTGGTGGTAAGCTTGGCAGACTATATTGTAACTTGTCTTTGACAACACAAGAGGTCTATTTTCCACTTCATGGCATAGCTTACCCCATCTGTTCTGTGGTGTCCACAAACTGAAGGTGCACCAACAGGGAGTTGTGTTTGGAGACTGGCATCCTTCTGTTAGCTGTGCAGATCATGATATTGTGCTGTTCTTCCAGTGAGACATGACATTGTCATTCGTTATGTTGTGAAATAAACAGTGTAATTTCATCTGGCAAGACAAACAGTATATTATATACAGTAGTTACCCATATTATGCATTTATCCACCAAATTGATTTTTCAGTTTCAGTGTTAGCCAAGGACAAGCAAGCATTTCCTCTTGGAGTCGGTGCACAGAATCTAGGTAACATTGTTTTTTTGTCAGAGAGAAATGAATGCATCTGTAATTCCCCTCATATCCTCAAATTAGATAATTTACTTTTGCCCCGCATTATTTGCAAGCTGTTGAACAAGTTACCATATTTTTGCTGAAACAAAATATCACATAATTCAGTGTCATCTGCAACTATAAGAATCCAACAGCAAAAGCCATCTTCAGTTCTCAGTATGGTCTAGAGAATTTAAGCAGTTTGTAAACTGTACAGTATAGCTCTTCCTTCCTGTGTTGCTCAGCAGTCAGTGGGTTAAAAGCATTTTAGACCACATCCATCATCTAGGACCTCAATTAGCATTGATCTAGAGGGGGGAAAGAAACATGGCTGCGTTATTACATACCATGGAGCAATTTCTGTTCCAGTGATTGAGTGTATGAGGGGATTTCTGAAACATAGCTGGCCTAACATATTTTGTCTTCCTGTCAATAATCTGGCACTTGTCCAAATTATGGATCAATAGCAACTGATCATTTTATGCTAAGGCACAATGAGGCTGGTACATTTTATTCACTATGCAGTTTTAGCCTCTGGCTTCATATAATATACTTAGTAAAACTAGGCAAGATGAAATGTGAAGGAATACATCAAAAGCCTTTCAAACAAAGTAGCTTAATGATGTTTTTCAGAGGCTCTTGAGTTTCATTCATGTGTGTGGCGGCGGTTGCTCCTCATAGCAAACACAGACTACTAACCCTTGGAAGAAAATAAAAACATCTGTTGTGATTGCGAGGCTGTCATGCTCCCATCTTTGTGGTCTGCTCTCTCAAAGGCTGCCATTTGTATTTACTTAGTCTGCATGGTTTGGGAATGGAATGAACGAAATATCCATTCCATTCCATATTATTAGTTTAAACTGTACTCAAGTGCTAGGTTTAGTCTTACAAATTCATTGGCCTCTTCTTCAATGAAATTTGACTTACATTTACACAGAGATATATTTCTGTGCTGTGGTATTGTTAATAGCAGAAAATGGTAAATTTAAATAATAAAATAAATATATACATTTCCAAATTGTTAAAAATATGCATTTACCTATAAATGCATATGTTTCCCATGGTAAATTTGACAAAACTCAGGTTGATCTCCTGATTTTTGATTTTTGAAGTGGATCAAAATGCCAACAATAGTGGATGGATGTTTGTGTGGTAATCAATCAAATTCACTCCATCTCCCCAGTGTGGTCCAACCAGGAGGGGACTCTCATGCCAATTCAATGTGGGCAAATTTGATGTTGACACTTTTCAATCTTATTTCAGGCACGGTGAAGTTGATCAACTTGTGTAACTATGAATATAATATACACAAAAGGAAGAAAACCAAGGGCTGTATTTTCTTTCTTTCTTTCTTTCTTTCTTTCTTTCTTTCTTTCCCACTTATAAGATAGTACATTTATTCATTGATTCGATAATGGAGTATAGGCAAAATGTTTGATGATTGGTAGTTGCAACCCATGTACATCTGTGATATTATACACCTAGAAATTGAAGAGTGAGAGTGAAATAAATAAGTGAAACTTATTTATCTGCTCACACAATGTTATTTGAAACAGTTAAACAGTCACAACATTTTATAAATTAAAAGGGATATTGAAAAACAGTATGATGTGGGTCAAAATGTATGATAAATTAGGTTTATATCTACCTTATCCCTATTAAAAGTTGTTTTCAGCTTTTAATCACATCATGGATATATAATGTTTCAAAAGCAACTTTTTTCCACATCCAAAAAGCTGTTCACCTTTTTGTATCTACAGGTCAACTGCCATTTGTCTTCTGTCACAAAGCATCTCTATGTAATTCTTCATCTACAAAAGACATTAGCATCCAGTCAAACAAGAGAGCTGAATGTCAATTTCACTTCAGGCAACCTATAAATAAGACCACAACAGAGTTGGGAAAACTACAAGATACTAACATACTTGGTGACACTGCTCATGTAACTAACCAAGAATTTCTGAAATATTGTTTATTTTGGTCTTTAGATTGGAATGAAATTATTTTTTGTCCTAAAATAAGGTCAGTTCAGATAGTATGGTATTTTTTTTCGTTTTCAACATGTGGAAAAATCTGATCTTGCTTAAAATGAAGCTGAGGTTGACTTGGTTCTCAGCGTCTTACTGTTAATTCAATGAAGTTCATATGGATTTTAAAAGAGAGAGAGAATTAAAATGTAGCTGTTCGGAGAGGTTTAAGAGATGGGCCAAAACTGTCTTAGAGATTTTTGTTCATTTTCATATTTTTAATTAGTAGACTTTTTCTACCGTGTTCCATCAGTGAATGAGTCTTTTTTCATTTATTTGATGTACTTTATCTCCTCCAACCATTCATATTCTTTAGTGGATATATACTTTATATACTCATATACTTTAGTGGATTCTGGGACTTAAGGATCAGTCTTTTGGTCACCAGAGAAGCATA
This sequence comes from Monocentris japonica, assembly GCA_900323365.1. NCBI lineage: Eukaryota > Metazoa > Chordata > Actinopteri > Trachichthyiformes > Monocentridae > Monocentris > Monocentris japonica. The sequence goes on along the minus strand of OOFE01021859.1, from coordinate 9,864 downwards.
ACTAATGACAACATTAAAGTGGCTTTGCAAGCGTGGCCATCAAATGTTGATCAACCAAGCAAGAAATAATGTTGGATTTTGAAATATGCCTGAATAAACATTTATGTTTAGAATCAGTTGAAATTCACAGTTAGGAGCTCAATTTAGAATGATTTTAAGGTGAAATGTTGATGTACTTAAGATACTGATGTACTAACTACCCCTTCAGCGGTCTTATGTGTGTCATGGATGTGAAGCTCAGAGCTTTGTTGAAAAACTGCTGTTTTGTGTAGATTCAGGCCAAGCACTGTGTTATTTTTCTAAGACTCCAGGTCAGCGTCTAGTGGCGTGAATGACCGTGCCACACAACACGTCTTTGAGATGGCATCTAATTTAAGTGACATTTAAAGCTTTCCTTTGAAGACACTAATAACTGTTAGACCCATGAGCATCTCCCTAATTACACTGTTCCTAACCCCAGACTGGACAGGAAACACATGGACAGCTAGCTCTGGGTTTTGCCCGCTGGCATTTGGCCCCACTAGCAAGCGGCCACATAAAAACATACCCATCTCTCTTCATTAAGAGCTTTACCTTAACAGTCAAACCGTGATAGGTTGTATTGTTGTTTTGATAGCTAGTAATATTATTAATATACTAGATAGTAATATTTTTTTATCCTATATGCATTTGTTCACCCAGCAACATGATATACAAAGTATTTACAAATTTCCTACCAAAATATATTAAAAAACTATTGTTTACTGCAGGACTTGGCTGTCCTTTTTACGCCACCCTCATTCTACAACAATGTTGTTGGGCTGACCTTAGTATTGGAGTGGCAAGCGACAAATGAGTGATGCTCTTCGGCCAAATGAGTCTTACTGTACCTGCCTCTCAGTGTAAGCACTTAAAGGTAAGGTGCTGCTTGTACAGTGGACGACAATTCACTGAGTAAATAGTGTACAATATAATATAGTTTTTGTTGCCACTTTGTCAAGCCATTGGGAATTTGTGTATTTTGCTGACAGCTGACCAATTTCAATGCCTGCAGCACACAAACACATAGTACTACATGCTGGGTTGATAAAAAGCAAGCACCGCTGCAGCTGGGGGGTGTTCAGTACATCATTCAAAGGCACATTTCAGTAGTGTAGCAGCTTTTATGGGTCACATAGCAGTCAAGTTCACATTCTGGCGCGTCCTGTCCAGTTGGTCTCTTCAGAAATCAGTCCAGAGCTGGTTCTAGTCCTTTTAAAGCCAATGCATTCCTCCACTCTCTGAGCCTTTGGTCCTGGGGTTGAAGTGGTGACCTCCCCATTGCGAGCCCATAGCTCTGACCTGAAGACTACTACCACCCCAGACCTGAGTTATTTCCCTATTTTGAGCACCCAGAGGCCAAGTTTTGTAGCTACGCTTAATTTCCCAGCAATATAAACACCATGATTTACTTAATAGAAAATAAGTATACAATAAGAATGATGAGGATTCATACTGGCAGCAGCATTTCACCCCCTGACTAATCTGGGCTGCTAAATTGTAAGTAACTGTGTGTGTTGAACTTGTGTCCTCCAGCAAGCAGAGATCAGAGTTCAGAGATCAGAGCATTCTGCCTTAGTGACAGATCACATCTTGTTATGCTTAGTGGACATTGAAAGATCTTCGTGTGGTTGTCTCATCACTTCAAATGTGGACTTGGGTTTGACTACAGACAAAGCAAGGCATTTAACTCTAAATTATCTGCATAGTGAATAGAGGCATACATTGTGCTCTACAATTTACTACATAATTTGAAAGGTAGGCCAACAATATTGAGCCTCCGCTTCATGCAATACCCTTGTATGACACTTTTGGAATTAAAATGTGATTAAATACAGAATGTGATGCTATTTCTTCTTCCTTCTTTTGTTTCCATCTTTGTTGATAAATGAAAGTCACAGTCGTTAGCATCTGAAGCTACAATTTGCTTCATAAAATCTGAACTAGTCGAAAAATCTTCTGCAAGCCCTAAGCAATGCTGTCAAAAATAATCATTGCTCAAATTTCCAGAAGTTCCATTGCATGTATCAGTTCATATTATCTTTTTGTTATACTTTACAATGCAATATAAATTACACTCAAATTTTGATTCTGCTGACTAAAAAGTTCAATAGTCACATATTAGGTATCTGTTGTGTCTGATTTATGTTGAATACAGTGTTGCTTCAGTTTGTATGAAGACTGATGTGAAGGATTCTCAAAAGGAGCACAAACAGCCAAATATGTGTTTAGTACATGTCTTGGTCTGTAGATTAATGGCATTAACGAAGTTTCCATTAGCACAGCGATGGGGGGAGACAAAGGCGTCCATGCGTAAAGCCACATGACTGAATCACTGATAAAAGAAAATGAAACACATCTCTATGGGGCAAGAGGGGCCAGGAAACGCCACTCCAAATTAGCCTGCGGCCCAATTTGTTGTTACTTCATTAACCGACCAGCAGCTGTAGAGTTGAGGAGGGAGGTTGTGACCCATCCTTTGCCTAAATTCCCCAGTCTGCCTTTACTGGCCTTCTGAAAAAGTTCCCTGTGCAGACAGGTGGCCAGGGAGAAGCTACATCTGGCATAAAACCAGGGGACAAGAGCTCTATCAGGCAATACTGATGATCAGTCGGTCATCTGGTTGGGACTCCCTGTTGTTAAAGAATCTGGAGCATGTCAGTGTGGTAGAATCGAGTGTATGGTTTATCTATAGGAAACTGGGAGTACAAAATCATTTTTGCAGCAGTCTATTTGTATGTATCACTGTCCTTTTCAGAGTATCTTATATAATATGGCCCTGTTGTTCACAACCACTCATTAGACACCCCTTTGCACTTGTATACACTTCAAACCCACCACCAGTAAGGACTGCTATTTTGTGGTAACCACAAACATTTACCACAAAATAGCAGTCCCATTACACCGTTATTGCAAACAATGTTTTTATTTTTATTTTCAAAGTATTACAGACGATAGGGTAAACATAGACAGTAATTTATCCTTTGAACTCTGATGACAAAGCCTGACATAAAGCTCTCCTGTAAATGTAAAACCATATAAATAAAACATAGACAAAAATAAATATTGATAGATTATAAGATGGATTACTAACCAATAGCAATGTGGTTATTACATCCTAAAAAATTTAAATCCTAAAAAACTGGTGTTGGATGAATAGTGAATCATTAAGAGGGTCAGCAACCAGCACAGCAGTACTGAGGAGGCCTGAGGTGGATCTGTGTGGGTTCAAGAGGAGGAAGAGGTGCCTTTTCTATCTGCTCATGGAACTGGCTGTCTAGGATGGCTAGTTTCTTATCTTCCATGGCCCACTAATGTCCACTGGGGACCAAAACCGTTTGGCACCTTGCAATCCTTTTTCATAGGCCGGATGAGGAATCAGCCTCTGTGGATCATGGGAGCTCTAGACATGGATGCCATATGGCCCTTGTAATTCTCCAAGGAGTTTGAGCTTTTGGGATGCCTAGCATCTAAATGTACACAAGAGATTTTGACAATATGGGCGATGAAAAAGGCGTTTTGGCAGTTTTTGTTGTTGTTGCTTGTTGCTGGAACATTACTGGGAATCATTTGCATTTCTAAAATTGCAGAGATCTTTTTTGAGACGTATCTATAGTATGCAATGAATTTATTAAGATAATTGTCTTGTCTTGATATCATTTCACACTATTTGCCTTTGTTTTTTAAATGACGACAATAAAAGCATGCAAATATTTCCGTGTGCCCAGTTTTCTGAATACAATTACTGTTATATTTAGTGCAGATTCATTTTTGGTCTTAAATTTGTAAACAGAGATAAAGCAAGCGTTACATCAGTCAGGCATGATTGACAGGGCCCCTTTAAAATGAAAAGGGTGCACTACTGTATCTGGCCAGCTGAGGACATGCTTTCCTCAGGCTGGGAAAAGCAATTTATAGGTTTATGTAGGACCCCCTAATATCTCACTTGTATTATAGTAATACGTATGTTCTGTTAAAGAGGGTGCCGACTACTACCAAAACCACCAAAATATGGCTGTGTAGAGTAATAAATGTTATAATTATTTTTCTTGACTGGTTACAGCTAAAACCATTAATAGGTTATATGGGGATTTAGGAAAGTTGACCCCGCACTATGGAATATTGAACTTTTCCCACACAGGTGTAAGCTACGGTGAGGTGAACCTTCACCAGGACAACATGTAGAAGATGGGGACTGGGACCTCCATCAGACTGATTTATGAAGTGGATTGAGGACAATTTTCCTGCTGAAAGGTGGTCTACCTGGAAGGCCGAGGCCCCACGCCAGCTGCATGTCATTTCTATCAAATCTGGCTAGGGTCTGTCAATTAAGAAAACACAGGGCAATCTGTGGCTGCTGAAAGAGATCCCCTTGGCCTGCTCCCAGACTGAGAGACGGCCTTTTGTTCCCAAGCATGTCTCACATACTTTCAGAGCCTAGATAAGCTCAGGCTTCATGAAACCCTGCTTTATATTTGCCCACTGTAATGTCTCTGTGGGGTCATGGTAGACAGGGAAGCACAGTCGGTGAAAAGGTAATATCCACCCCCCTCTTCACATTATGGGGTCAGGAATAAAGCCACAGGTTAGGTGGTCCTGAGGCCTGGCCAAGGGACTTTTGCTGAATGATCCCCTCCTCCCATGCACCCACCCTCAATCCTTTTCCACCTCTTTCATACCGCCACAACAGTGCAGACATGAACTGCAAAACTAGTGGGCAGCTTTAGCCGTTTCCTGAAATCGGATAAACAGGTACTCTGTGCCTGGATCTGCCAAGGGGGGAAGGGAATTTGTTTTAGTATGGGCTGGACCACCCACGGCCAAGTAAACAGGTACATCAAGGTGAGTTGAAACATAAGAAGGGAAAGGGGAGGTCCGAGGCCAGGTAGGGGGTCGTAGAGGATTGAGCCCTCTCGATGACTTGGTGTCGTTGTGGTTTATCATAAAATATGTCCGACTATAGGGTTCAGCAAATACCAAGCATTCCTCCCCAGGCACTCTCAGCTGTATCAAATTCATCTCTAACTAGCCTGCATGCGATGGTTGATAACAGATGTTGTAGGTGTTCCGTGTTTTAAAGTAAAGCTCTCTTTTTGGTTTGTTGTTAAAACATACACAGGGTGCAAAAGGATTTTTTTAGTCCTAAATGTTAATAGTGATTCTACTGGCCTATGTAGTCATTTCCTCCTTCATTGTCAGCAAATTGCCCAGGAGTAAGGTATTTAACGTCTGGTCTGGTTGTGGTTCCATCAGATAGGTTTAAGACCATGCTGAGTGCTCTTGAAAATTAGTTTTTTGGCAACTTCCTGGGATGCGCAGTCTCCCAGCAAGCCACCAAGGCTTTGTTAAGACTGCGCTGGTTTAAGCTTGCAGCTTTCCAAGCCTCCCATTATGCCTGACTCAGTCGGGCAGAAAGCAAAAGAGCCTTTTCTGCAGTCATGTGGGCATACTGGCATTATACACAGTTCAGTATTAGATATTTGTGAGTCATATAAACAGAAGGGAGAGCACTGAGGCTTCTTGAAGAAAAAAAAAACGTTATAATTGGGGAGTTATATAAGTGTCTAAATCCTTCTCCAAGGATTTAATTTTTCCCCCCTATTGTGTATTTTGAAAAGCAGGGAAGACCTCACAGCAGAGGTGACAAATCCTCTGACATAGAAGTCCTTGTGGTGCAGTTTAAGGACTAAGTCTTGAAGTGTTCAAGTCTTGAGGAGAGGTGCAGCTAATTGCTTCCCACTGTGATTATTTAGTAATATATTTATGTTTAGCCAGCAAATTATGTTAGTGCTGTATACAGCAGAGGTGCTGCAGGTTTTGGTCTCTATGTGCTGCGATGATAAACGGGAATACAGATGTTTTAAGTGACAGCACCAGGAACAAGTGGATAGTGGACAGAAAACATTTACCATGCTAAGTTTGAACAGCAATTACAAATAGGCCCACTGGAGAACGTGGTTAGGGACACTGCCTACAAATACGGACACAAATACTTAAACTGGAGAAACTGGTGAATGATAATATTTAGATCTTGATTTCAAAATGCTGGCTAGTGATCTATTTATTTCTATGGCTGTTTGCATGGATAGCACTGCACAAAACAAAAAGTATTTATTTCTTTTCGTTTCTCTTACTCCGACTGTTTGAATCTCTAAAAAGCGATTTAGGTCTATTTTAGCCTCATGCACCCTTGTGTAGATTTGTTATGGTTCTCTTCTCCTCTCTGTAGACTCCACCAATTATAAACTCTATGGATTTCCCCATGGTGAGTCCCTGTCCTCTCTTCAAATCTACAGTTTGTTGGTGTGTGTATGTGTGTGTGTGTGTGTGTGTGTGTGTGGCTCCCCGTTGGCCCAGATGCGGGTGTGTGTACAGTGTGTAAATCTGGGGCTAGTGGGGTCACTCAGGCATGACCCCGGCTATGTCAGGCCGTGTGTTTAGAGCGCCTCCAGCAGTGTTCCCCTCCTCAGCCCTGACCAGCCAGCCTCACAAACAAGGATTTAGGTCATCTTGCCCCCCCCACATCTCCCCGTGAGTTTGTTAACGTGAATGGGATTCACTGGTTCTGATGATCTGTGGAAGTGGATTTTGAGTTGTTTACAAGTTATTTGCACAAAAGTTTTTTTTGCCTTGCAGTTTCATATTTGATTCTATACAACAGGCTGACATACAGGCCCATACTAAATATTCTACACAATATGATCCATATTTGGATCCCTTAAGCCTAGTGAAATGTGTCCTGCAGAGATCAGTGAAGGGAGAGCAAAGGGCTGTCCCAGAACAGGCATACCAGTTCACCATTTACATGGTGCCTCTAAAATCAGATTATGTATGGGTTCAATTGACTTAATGGATTTGAAGAGACTAGATTGTATTAATGAATAGGGTGCCCTACGGCACTGCCCCAACCAATAGCAAGCTAATCTGCCATGCAAATTAAATCCTGCCTCAATATGCCTGCCTGTTTAATGCAATCCATTACACACTTCCGCTTATTTATATATACTATTATAAAAGAATAGGCTTATAAACAAACTGAGGGAGGAGATTATTCTGTAAATGGTGCTGTGCTTGCCTCTTTCCCTGTGCAGTGGCCCCAGGGCCAGTGGAGGGAGCAGTGATGTTCAGACCTCCAGTCTCTGACACTGGGGCTGCCTCTCTATGTTGTATGGGATTAAGCAGACCGCTGTCTAAGACTTTTAATGTGCATTCTGCCCTTTTTTGATTTATCACATTTCATGATACAGTAATTTGTCATTGCCAGCATATTCTATTATTACATATTTTTCCTCTGCTCTGGAAAAAGTCGTTGTACATTGCAGGACATGGAGCTTTTTAGTGAGGTTATATAGTGTGTCAGTGTCATGAGGATATGTTGAGGGGAAATACCCGTGGGATTTGATCTGATTCCGATTTGATTATGTTGTAATATCAAGGCTGAAATATTTAATCTTCTGTTCCTCTTTTCACTCCAGATTCACCACTTTAACCTGCTGTGCTGCGAGGAGATAAATGATTTGTAGGCTGAGTGGTGTATTCGGAGTCATAATCTGGCACATGATCACGCTGAAGGCTGAGTGGGATGTCTGCTGAGGAACTCTGGCGCTTCCAACCTCTTTGGTTCTGCCAGGCTCTTCATGCCTGGTTACCTTGGAGCCTGCTTTGTTAGTGTCGGAGGGAATAGGGGTCAGGGAGAGGCCAGGTTTCACCCGACCCCTCTTGAAATATTACAGCCAGGTTTACTTACCTCTCTAGCCAGGAAAAGCACCTCTAACGCTGGGAAGTCCTGTGAGGAGGGAGGAGGAGGCTACTGAGAATATTGTCAGTCACACTCCAAAAGAAACTGATCAGGGTTTTTCCTCTGATGAGGTTGAATCATTGCCCTGCAAGTGTAATTTCAGTCAAGCTCCTGCTTTGTATTGCCTAAACATGGGCAAATGTTTTGTTGTAGTCTGTGTCTCTTGAAGGACTGGCCTTGTTGAGGATCAAAGTCTGATTCAATCTGGTTCAAACACTTTCAGAGCATACTTCAGCACAACTCGCTTTTGAGCAAAATTGAATAAGACGTGAATTGAATATTTTCTGTTTATCTGACACTGGTTCCCTGACAAATATAAATAAATAAAGCCTTCCCAATGCAGGTATGCTTGAGTGTGTGCACCTCATTTCAAGCACAATTAACTTGAAATGGAGTGCTGCTGGATCAATAGTCCCCATTTGATCCAGGGGGTCTGTCACTCCATGGAAATGGCACACATATGGTAATACAGCCAGCTTAACAACAACTTAGAGGATTTACTGTTGCCGTTTTCAGACCAACATGAATAACAAACAGTGGGCCACCCTTGGGAGCCATCTTCTTTTATCCCAGCTTCAATTAATCTTAAAGAGAGATACCATTTAAACCTAATGAACAGGGGGTAAAACCAATGCACATTGATACCATGAAGTAATAACATCAGAATAGTATTGCCTGTGATATTCTAAACCATAGGTGGGAACTTAAATGTCGGTATGCCTGCATATTCACTGCTATGTGGCTTAATAGGCAGCTTGAGTCCTGCCTCTAGTACTCTGCTTCAGCAGCACAACATAAAAAGATAAATGAACACTAAATGACCCTGACGTAGCCCTGCTCCTTCATCATATAAATAACAAAAAGCAGAGCGAATAAAGCAGACTGTGCCGGGGCCAATTCCCCGATGGGTGCTTATATGAAATGCAACTTTCCAGCATTTTCCCAGCTCAGAATGTGGCATTTATTTGCAGGACTCTGTTTCAATTTAAAGGGAATGGCAGCTGAAGGAGGCACAGGGGACAGTGTCTCATCACCGCCACTTACCACTCTTATAGGCCTGCTGCCGGGGAGGAAAACCTCAGCAGGCAGCTCCACTTAAACAGTGAAGACCTCCACCAGTCAATGTAATGTGCACAGCTCTGATAGGCCCATATTCTCAATCCTTTTTGTGTGTGTGCGTGTTCATGTGCATACGTGTTTGCTTGTGAGTGAACACTGAAAGCATGCTTCGTGGGGTTTTTGAGGAGCACATTTTGTTGTAATGCTCAAGACTTGTGTTTCTCCTGCACTGTGGCCTCTTGGAATGCTATATTAGAGACATTACAAAATAACATCAGGGTCATCGTACAGGGAAATTTTGTGCTTTGTCCCTGAAATCAATGGCTTTATTGTAGAGAATTTAACTGACTTCATTGATTATCTTACATATCTATCTATATCTATCTATCTAAAATATCTTAATCATTAGAGTCATTCAAACTGAAAGTAACAGTGTGACATGCTGCTCAAGGACTGTTCATGGGATGGGATTGTTCTAAAAAAGACGGCATACGGACGTCCCTCGCCCAAAGGGTTAACGTTGATGTACAACAAACAAACATGTCCATAAATAGGTACTTCCCCTGGAAGAAAGAGTTTGTATGCTACAAGCTCATTTGAAATTCAGTGGAATGTCTCACACGATGGTCGAACATACAGGGCTGACGACGGGGGGTAAATTAGAGCTCAGAGATGAATTATCAAACAATTAAAAATCCCAGACTGAGCCAAAGGGAAACAGAGCACAGATGATATTGGCAATGGTTTCTAGATGCTGTTGTCTTTCTTTGGGTTAAGTCAGTTTTAAGTCAGGCTTTTCATTTGTTTTATTCTCTCTTGTTTTTTTTCCTTGGGCTGTTTTAATGCAGCATGCTATGAGTTGTTTTAAGCCCGTTTGGTAGAAATGTGATTTCTGGTTTCATGCTGTATGGAATCTGTTTCTCAGCAATCAACATATCAAATATGAAAAGTCACATGAAGTGACAAATTACCTCCAACCAGTGGCTTCC
>OOFE01021851.1:0-15297 GCA_900323365.1 Monocentris japonica | reverse complement strand
CCCCCATCTCCCTCTCTCTCTCTCTCTCTCTCTCTCTCAAATCACAGACACAGCCACTTCTCTTACTCCTTCTTTTCCTCTTTTTGCTTTTCTCACTATTTTCTCTTTCTCTCATCCCTTCCTCGTCCTCTTTCCTCTAATCACTCTCTCTCAGCCTTTCTAACCATTACACATGGGAACATATGTATTCGAAAATGAGGACAGAGTTAAAATGCATTCCTGTGAAATAAGGAAAAATACGAGAGCCTGTTTTCTCATTGGATTCTTTGAATTTGAGGGAGAATTACAGCAGTTCTTATTCTGCATCAGGCATGGCTGACCTGACAGGTGAGCTGTCACCTCCCTGTCTCCTAACGCCTTCCTGTCTGCCTGCCTGCTGTTAGCTTTACCAGTGCACACTCCCCCCAAACGTAAGACCCCATCAGCGTGACAGAAAAAAAAACCCACCACGGCTACCAGAGAAAAGAACTTAATGTCCTATTCACCTCTCTGCCCTGCGTCGTTTTGAAAATTGCTCAATCTTTTTTTCCCTGTCCCTATGACATATTATACATTGTTTCTGAGGTAAAGCATTTTCTATTATTGCCATTAGAAATATGAAAGTTTAAAAAAAAAAAAAAAAAAAAAGGAGAGAGCATGCAGGATGTAGTAGAACATTTGGGGAGAGAGAGGTGAGGGTAAAAAGCGATTGAAAGGCAGTAATTATTTGAAATAGTCTGCTAATGTGTATTATCATGCCATTAAATGTAAATGAGATGGAGCTCAAAGACCCAACGCAGAGGACTTGGCTTGCCTCTGGAAAAAGAAAGGGGGGAAGAAAGAAAATCAGAGATTAAAAAAGAAATGTCAAGGCTACGCTCATTCGTGGGGACATAAACATTTAATAAGCTGGCCAACCTCTGACAATGACCTAGAACACCCTCGCATGCCAGTGTGATGCATTTACAAATGGGTACTGAAACTCACCAAACCTTTGAGCCTCGTACAGACGCAGAGATAAAGAGAGGCCGAATGGTGGGAGCGATTTAGTGGGAAGATCCTGATGCTATCTGAAGTCCCGAAGACAATTGTCCTGACTGTGTGTGTGTGTGTGCATGCATATGTGTTTACTCTTGCATTTGATCCCCAACGTGAGCGAGCATCCTTCCACTCCAGCTGCTTAATAAGACTGTCTGGGCCAGAGTTTCATGGCCCCCAGCCCTGTTATCAGAAACATTAAGCTGAATATTAATGGTCTGGCCCGAGACGCATTCCATTAAGCTTGGCTGGCCATTTCTCTCTGTCCTGCCCTACCACTGTACAGGAATTAATGAATCGTGGGTAAAACAGGGAACACAAAAGAAAGAGAGAGAGAGAGAGACAGAGCAAAAAAAAAAAGAGAAATGGGACACTTGGTTGGTGGCTATTTCTCAAAAGCAATACATAAATACAGGCAGAAATATAGCATGTCATGTGTGGACAAAGGGAAAGCGAAAAAGAGTTCGGTGGCAACAGATCTAAAAATAAACTCTTCTGACCCCATCCGTCTTTATTTCTCTTTCTGTCACTACATTAATATTGCTCACATGGCAGACCTTTGCGTCTTGCTCAAAGAAAGACGGTGCAAGAGCAAAAATGACTATTTGATTATCATTTGTTCATCTATATTTCCTCTGGCTGAGCAGGCAAAGAGGTTTATGTTTGAAATGGAACAGAGAGAGGGGAAGGCACTTATTACTCCCTAAGTGCTGTGCTGTTGCAGCCTAAGCAAAGTGAGCTGTTAACGGATATAATTTGTGCAGAATAGCCAGAGGAGAGCTTTTGATATGCAGAAGAGCTGACCTCCGGACCGCCACTTTAATTGGGTTTTTAATTTTCCAGGCCATCTGACAATATCAAACATGATCCCTGAGCTTTGCCCCACTGATTGGAACCGCCGTGACAAGAGGAGCCTGACGTCCTCTCCGCTTTTCACAGGAGGGAGGACAGCTCCGAGGAAAAGAAAAAGGGAAAAGGAGCGAGAAGAAGGAAAATAAAAGCACGGTTTATAGAGGCGAAAGGAGATTGGTGGGCTTGGGATGGAAATTTGCCTTAATAGTGAAGACCTGAGTGTAGTATTGTACGGGGCTGAGGCAGAGGCTGGGCTGTTGATGGGATACCACCCTCAGAGACAGGGAGGAAAAGTGCAGGCTGCTGAAATATAGGCTGTCACTTCTGACTAGCGACACCACACAAAAGACCAAACCAGACTTCACCGCTTTGAGAGGTTCAGCATTTGTATACAGTACACCAAAGAGACCGGGCCAGTTAATAGTATTAGACAGTCGCTCTGTGAGAACTCTGTGAGCTTTGACAGACTTGACCATACAACCATTTAATCTATGTGTTGGAAACAAATACTCAATATCATTAGTAAAAATAAGTCTTTAAAAGGCTCGTTGAGGTTTCTTATTATTTTATATGATGCTGTCACTCTTTGCAGAAACGCTGCTAGCATGTTCACATTCATGAGCGGCGTTATCCAAATAATGTGATGCTCCCCTTTGCTCTGCAGCAAACCTTCAGCTGTCATATCTGGAAACGTAATAGCACAGAGCGGAATGGCTTTCAAATGAGGCTACATCGTCAAATCCTAACGTGGCCCATCAACACGCCAACCACCGCAATTATCACCTGCACCAGTCCATCTGGCTCACTATCGTCACACAGACAAGAGTCTGTCTTGTGGTTTTTGGACAGGGGTTCCTACTGGTGCCTGTTTGTTCAATCTGCAAGACCACACAAAGAGTTTCAGCCCTCTAATCTCCTAACCAAACAAGACAGCAATTACACAGGCAGATAACGAGGGGACATTTCCATCCGCAGTGACAGTACTGGCACAGAAGTGTGTCTGTTGTAGACAGGGAGAGAAAGAGACTGGTGTCCTTTTTGAAGAACAGAGAAAGAGGTTCACCTGCCAGTCGGAGACAACAATGACACCCTCTCTAGCCATTACAAATGGACAGGGTTATCTCAAGGGCCATTGGAAGGGGTTGAGCAGGCTCCTAGCATGCCAACAGTATGTGGCAATTATTGACTAACTGACATATTTAGCTATGGTGGGAATGTGATGGAATTTATTTTATCATGTTGAGGAAGTGAAAGTGTTTTTTGAATTGGATAATCCTAACCAGAGTGTTAAACTCTTTGTACAAGTAACCATGAATCTAAAATTCTAACTATTAAAGTTGATAGATAATGACTCATGTCCTTGGTAAGTGTGAGAATGTGAATGAAATAGGTGGACAGGGTCATCATTCAGAATTAAGTCAGTTCCATGACGTGCATTAGACAAATGTAGCTATTTTTCATGAGTAGTGGAATACATTACAGTTGAAATTGAGAGTAATGCACCTTTCTTGGCACCACAGAGATTCTTCAACCTTCAGTCATTAAAAAGTGGGAACTTTTCCACCTTTTCCTTAAAGTTCATGTTCTCACTGAAGCTAAATTACTCTGTCCTAGGATCATCGTAAAAAACCTCTGATGACAAAAACCCTTTTAAAGTGTCGGGAAACGCAGAGCTGTCATATATTTTTAGGTACATGAAGTGCATGTCTACTAACCTATATAATCAAATGTGCATGCATAGGCATTTGTACACACGCACACACACACACACACACACATACACACACCCCATAAAGACATGCTCACATACACATACACAGAAATCTCATTAGAGCCTTTGTTAATTGCAGCAGACAAATGCTAATGGTTCAGGCAACAAAGCAGCTGTGTGTATGAAAAATGAGAATCCACAAAGTAATTATTACATCCAATATTAATTTAATTATACCGTTTTGTGTGATACAGTAATTTAGGAGGGCTTTTCTAATCACACACACTCTTGAAATAAATTAGGAGTTAGAGAGGCGCAGGGGAGCTGATGATTTCTCCAAAGACTCACTAGGGGGGAAATAGCATCATTCTCCTTCAGAGAAGTGGGATTTTCACATTTAAATTAAAACACCACTGTTGCTGTCTCTTCAAATGTGAGACTGGGAGAAAAAAAGGAGTGGGATGACTATGTGTTTTGGAGATTTCATGCCAGAAAAATACAGCCTTGTTTTTGTTTTTTCCTAGTGGCCATGATTCACATTTGGCTGATGAGGGAACTGCTGAGACTGAATTGCTGTCAGTACATAGGCTGTATCAGAAAAAAAAAGAATATTAATCATCTCTCCTGGGCCTAGTTTTGCCGCTTCCCCTCTCTCTCATGAGCCCAGAAATGTAATTGCAGTTGTTTTCTATATAATCAGTAGCCGGAGAGTTGGTACTATTACAGAGACACAACAAGGGAGCTTTTGTTTTAATCTTTTGATTCCAAAGTCAGGTTCTTTTTTATCCACTGTGGTGTACACAAAAGCAAGTTTGATTGGCGGGGTGTTTGCATCTTTTCTTTTTTTTTTCTCTCTCTCTCTCTCTCTGTCATGTAAATTGTTATTGTCTTTTACCTCAAAATGTCTGGGAAGCTTGTCAGATGAATGGATCCCCTTCAGTACCTTTTCTTCTATGGATTTGTACAGTACAGAACATGCACGGTGGCCAGTTCTAATTCAAACAAACACACCTCGGCCCCAACTAAGGCAAGGCTGCATCTCTGCATGTACAAATTGGACAGATGTATGTTAACAGTCTCTGCCATTATACCTCTCTCTGTCTGTCTGTCTCTCTGTTTTTTTTTTATATTCACACTTTTTAATAAAGCAGAACATCTCGCCTCTGGACGTCTCATGGATGGACAGCTGTGGCAGTGGTCGAGGTGAAAATCAACCCCAGGACATGGACAGAGTGAGATTTCTAGACCTAAAATTAAACAAGAAACCTGGGTGTCTGTGAAGGGCGGGGGAGGAGAGGGGGATAGAGGAGGGAAGTAGTGGAGAGGGGTGAAATAAAGTGTTGGAGAGGCATGTCCACCCCTGGCCAGTTACTGTAAATCAGGTCCCTGAATGACTAAGGGTTACACCTCAGGAAGTAGCTTCCTGGAGTCAAAAGTGCAATGGTATTTATGTAATAACACTGTTTCATTCCAACATCCCCCAGTAACACAGTAATGGGGCATCTGCCAGCAGCGCCTTTAATGCTCTAATGGTGGAATTAAAACCCGGGGATGGCAATGAGCGGATGTAAATTAACAATCACCTCCCTATCACAAACATGCACACACACACACACACGTACACACACACACACACACACATACACACAGGAAATCAGCACACCAACCTACTCCCTCCTCCTTCCAGGCAATAGGGAGTTGGAGGAGCATCTGACAAAAGAGGACTATTGTTTTCCAAACCTACCATGGTCGGTTTTCAAGTGAGAGTTGCTTGGAAAGAGCAGAGTCGAAAATTCTCCTGATGTAGATATTCAACCTACGAAGTAGACTGAGAAAAGAGTGGCATGGATGCAATAGGTAGGCATAAGAACAGGATTACAGTGCATGCAGACCAAGCGCGACCACCTTGCATTGCCTCTCATGCGGTTGTGGCCGTTTGTGGGAGTGTTCTGGAGCGTCTGAGCAAATCCTCAATTTGTTAAACATTGTTTGTTTATGGAGACCTAGTTTGTGTTTTCGCATTTTCTTCATTTTATTTTATCCAAATAAAGTCTATAAGTTAATGTATGGACAACGTACTCTTCGTGCTTTACTCTTGCTAGCTAGAGAGTGAAGTGGCTACAGTTATTTGGATGCAATAGCATAGCGGCTAGCAAGCTAACATTAGTTGTTTAGACCAATAATCCCCAGTTTTGATTGGTTCTTGTACTGCGACCGTTGTGCTCATTGAAATGATAAGGCCAAAGTCAACGTCACTTCCACCCGCCTCTGGTTCACTTCTGCCTTTTCTAATGCATCATAGATAATGTGATATAGGCAAACTACTAACCGCATGGCTCCGATTCTGAAATATGTGATAGACCGAAGTGACATTTATTCCTCTGCCTGATTTCGGTGAAATTAAATAGATAGAATTTAAGATTAAATGTACTTACGTTTACCACACTAGTGGTACACCCAGCATCCATTTGATACAAACAAGGCACAAGGCACACTTCCTAGTTTGAAACGTTCCAAATACGTAGCAGGAAACTTTCCATGCAAAGTTAACATGTTGGTGACAATCGCTCATTTGAGGTAGTGTAGTGTATTAGTGAAGTAGTGATGGCAGTCTGGATCAAAACAAGACATTACTGAGCTTGATGGTGATAAGATGTCCCCCCCCACCTAGCTGCTAGTAAACAGTCAGTTAGTCCTTGGTTAATTTCTGCTTCGATCCCAATTTAATTTTTTCCCCATCGCGTCGCTGACCTGGTGCACGTCGCAAGCTATCCCATCATGCCATGCACACATGGTTTTTCACTTCTCATTGTCAATGAAGAGAGGAAAACTGTTCGCCTTGTGAAGCGACGTCTGGTTTGCAACTACCGTTAGGAATTATGTGTTTTAAAGAATTTGGTGTAGTAATACCGTGGTTGCTTTAGTACTTTTTAGTGCTTTAGTAGTTTTTTTGATTCACTTTTTTATGATATTCTTCATGGACCCAATTCTATTTGCCCTCATTTACTACTTCAGCTTTTTTGCCTGCCTTGAGATAATTTATGACATTGAGGGTCAGACAACCTGTGCTGTTACAATACTTTGTACATAATTAACTGCAAATGTTATTGTAATTAAAGGAAATCCACACACGGGGATTTTACCCTTTTTTCACCAGGGAGGCATATGTTCTCCTTTGGGGCAGGAAATGTTCATGGGATCAAACATAGTTCACATGTTACAGGTGGTTAAGATATAGCCACAATTCAAATGATACTCCCCTGGGGAAATGGTGGCCCGTGTGTATTTACTGTAACAATGGGCTTGGCATACAGCCCATGTTATTGCCATACAGCCATGTGTGAGTGGTTAGAAAGTGGGTGGGGGGCAATGAGAAAATAATGGACGAGAAGAGTGAAAAAGTAAAGCTGACAGCATATATTTAGGATCTTTTTTTGAAGGTTTCAGAAGATCATTTAGCTCTCTACTAAAATAAATGATGTCAATTTCTCAAGAACTTATCTGTAGTCCCCGATGTTCCTTCCAGGACTGATATTGCACCATTATTCAACAACCTAAGTAGAAATAAATTGATGGATTATCATTTGAGTTTATTCAATGGCTCAAACCTTATGGAAGGAGAAAAGAACAGTCCTTGCCATTTAGGATAATGATTAAAAATGTGTATGAGTGTTTAATGTCCCTGCAGTGTTTGCTCTGTGGGGGTCTCGCGGGAAGAGGAAGATGGCTGTTCTGGGTCACTGGGGTGGGGACGGCTAGAGCTGAGTCGATTAGCCAAACTCTTTTTAACCACATCAGACCCGACTGGCAGGCAGGCTGGCTGGCTGGCTGGCTGGCTTGGGCACACTCAGGCTTTTTGTTGTCCTATTATTCCGCTCAATGATTGAGATAATAACCAAGGCTTTCTCACTCACCCTTTATACCCCCTTTACTCTCTCTCTCTCTCTGTCTTTTTTCTCCTTTAAATGTCCTGTTGTTCCACTCTCCTCTGTCATTGCCCTGTGCTATTTGCATTTTTGTCTTTCACAGACAAGGTCATTTGTGGTTTGAAGCTGCTGTTTTTATCAAACCTTATCAAAACTACCATTTTACTGTTGGTCAATACACATGTGAACTGCGTCCTAAATTCCAATTCTTCTTCAATTCTGTAACATACTCTATTGACCTGTGTATACAGGCTATGGTCTGGTCCTCAAGATCCTATAGGCAGTCCCAGGAAGAGGGTAAATCAGCTCCCCATAGTACCCCAGCTGAATGGGCTTTACCATTACCATTAAGATACGAACAGAATAGACACACACTTGTCAACATAAGTGCATGAACTCACAAACTGACACACTCCCAATATGTTCTTAAGGATGAGTTTTCCTTGTCTTGAAGGCCTGTTGCAGTGAAAACTACACTGTAAATAAAATGTGTTCCTGTTTAAGTGTTTGTCTGGTTTCTCTCTCAATCCGTCCATCTTCTGTTGCTTTGGTAAAGTCATTTAACCTCAGATGGCTCCATCTGGATAACATATTCCACCAGGGCAACCCAAACCTCTTTACTGTAAGAGTCAACCTGGTAATGCTGAGCTAATGACATTACAAAAGAGCTATTCAGTTAACCACCTTTAAACAAACTCTGACACAGACCTGAGGGCCAGACCACATATGTTGGGGGGTTTAAATGCAAGGTGCTTTAAGGTTAAGTGGTGCAGGGCTTGTCCCTCCCCCTCCACTACCCCCTGCAATGCCTTACTCACCATTAGCTTTTGTATAAAACCAAATAAGGAGATTTGGAGGGATAAAAGTAAAGGAGACTTAAATCTGCAAACACACTTATAGTATTGCCAAGTCTGGTACACCGGTGTCATCATTTTGCTTAGCTGCACTTCTAGGACTTAAAGTCAAAGATTGTCTATGCTTTACGTGATGAATCACTCAGTAGTAAAAAACAAAAAAAAGGGGGCCCAACTTTTGGTGTGCAAAATTGAGCATTAACTGTCATACATTTGCTCTCCTCCTGCAATTTTGCCTCACGCAGACACGGCATAAGCATAGTCATGTTGTTCGTCTTCACCTCTACCTGACACAGCGCTGTTGCTGTAGCAACCAATCTGACACAAACTTGAAACAAGTCTTTCTCTCAAAATACTCACCACAAAAGGTTTCTAGGCCTGGAAGTTAACAATACCCTCAGTTTGGGTGTTATTTGGTCCAAAGAAACATTAGATATTTTTAATGGAAGATAGGCCATATTTTGCAACTTATCTACTGATGGTCTGCAATTTGTTCAGTTCAGTTCATACCTTGACAATTAGTGAGGTCATTAAAAAGTATCTTCACATCAAACAAAAAAACATTATTAATATTATTTTGGAGTTTCAGCTCTTTGAAATTACCAATCAACAATGTCTTTCCAGACATTTAAAACTCAACATTCAAAGAGATGATACGCAGTAGGGGGCAGGTAGAGTTGAGAGGTCAGCTGAGGACAGGTGTTGTGGAGGGAGTAAACCCAGGCCTACTAGATACAGATATCATCATGGTTAGAGGGGACCTTCACGTGACCCCAGCCTGCCATTAGGGACTACACAGATAGATGTCCTTATCTTTCCCTGCAGCTCCCCCGCAGCTAACTGACAGAACTGGGAACTGTCAATCACCGCTGACGTGTGATGTCTTACTCAGCCAGGAGATGGGACAGCACCAGACGAATCACTTCTAAATGACAAATCACTGTCGTAGTGGTGGTTTATCACTGTTTTGTCTTGGTACTGTGATGTGTCTATCACTGATTGAGAAAACCCTGAAGTTTTAAATGTGTGCTTGGTTAGGAGTAATATTTGTGATGCTTGTGAGATTGGTAATTTTAACATGTTCTTGCAGAAGGGAACTTTAAAGCAAAAGTTAAATGACAGAAAACACAGAAACAGCATTATAATATGTGCTATACGCTCAAAAACAAACAAGTGGCATGAATGAAAAAAGAAAAATTCGCTCCACTTAAGAGGTGATAATTGAGTGCCGATCTTTGGTCCTCTCTCCCCTCTGAAACTGACAGCCCTGGTGACCTCCTCTTTCTTTCCCTTTCTCATCCCAGCCACTTCCTTATATGGCAAGCTGTAATGATACACGTTGTAAAGTCTGTGCAAGCACCACCTTCAGACACTAAAAGTGACCCTCAAGAGTGTAATGGGGCTATATTCCTCCTGGCATTGTGAAAAGGTGAAAAAAAAAACAATTTATAACTCTTTGTACTGCCACTTAGGGACTCCCACCACCGGTTCATTTTCAATGAATGAGGAAGCTTGTAATTTTCACTGTCTCAAGAAAAATAGGCATGTTTAAGTCGGTGAATGGCAGGTTCAGCTGCAGGTTTAGGGCTCTTCAGTACATGTTTGTGTATTTGTATACAACAGGGATTCAACAGGGATTCAACACTATGAAGCCGCTCTGGTAGAGTCACGACACAGCGGCTGCATGTGTGCAGGTCATCATAGCTGCAAATCCTATGACAAAATGTACTTAACGAAATGCATTTGTGGACACACCCATATTACATACAGTACATACTGAGGCAATGCAGTAAATAACTATATATATATATATATATATATACATATATATGTTCTAGTGAAAACTATTATGGCCAGGTTTGTTGAAACCAGTACCACATAGTAGTTTTGCCTGAAAAGGGAGGTTGGACGAGCAAAAGGAGATCCATGGGCATGAGTCAATCCCAATAAGCTTTTCAGTTCCCTATTAACTTTAAAAACTGCAAGTTATAGTGGTGTTTTAAACAGGTGGACCCAAATACGTCCTCATCTCCAAAGCAGGTTTAATTCTTGATAAAGGCATCATGTTGGGAATTTCACTCCTGTGCTCATAAAGATTACACTGGAAGAAAGAAACGAAGGAACTGTTGGTATTAGGAGGCCTGGGAAATTACATCTTGTCCGTTCAATAAGTGCTTGGATTGTTAAACGGCCCAAGAATAAGACTACATAGCACCACCAGTGAAGCAAAAGCCTCTGAAAGCCTCTTCCACATGTTCATCTGTGAGAGAAAGAGAGAGGGGAGAGAGCTGAGAATAAACTTGGAGCGAGAAAAGCCTCTCGCTTTCAGCCGAGGTTCCCAAGTATTTATATGGAAGATATTTATTCAATTTCTGAACTCAGGGGACGGCGGATGATAATCCGTTAAATGTCTGCACACACCTTCCCTGTTACTGGCGCTTTATTAAAATATGTAGATTCATTTGCGACCGGTTCTGCGTGTGATTAGAGCGAGCGGATTGGCTGCTCGAGATTCAGCTCATATTTGTAATCTTCGAAATTTAACAGCAAGTGAGAGCTTGTCAATTAAATGGGATGAAATGATGGGGGAGAGAAAGACTCATCTTCATCTCCTTGTTTTATGCTCGAGTGGCCGCAGAGTTATCATTTACAGGGCTTCAAATAATTGGCAGGAGTTTTGTTGAGCACCTAAGATTCTGGATGAATTTGTATTCTTCAACCAGACAGCAGCTCAATACACTTTGGCAAAGTGCAGCCAGGCTTTGTCAATTATAGCGCGTGTCAGAGGAAAGAAATATCATGTCACTCCAGATGAGAGAAAGGCATTAGGGGCGGACTGAGGTAAAATAAGATCTTATGGAATTTAATGGTATTTATGTCATTTTTTTTGAAGGTGATTGATTTGCACTTTTCATTCTTTCTGTGTCCTGTGTTTTTTTTTTTTTAATTTGAACTGCAACAGATTGATTTTAAATTCAAGAAGCTTCTGTGACAAGACAGCAGGAAACATGAAACTTCCTAATAAATTGCATATATTGTCCAACCCCGACAGTGTTGTCAGTGAGTATGAAACCAGACAAAATACTATTGAATCAATGTAGATATTGCAAATGTTAAAAAATAAACGTGAAAAGGCCATGATATTTTCAAAGTATTTTTCGGCAATGTAGATGGACAATTTTGCCAACAGCTAAAACCAACAGTATTTTTTCTTCTTCTACTTGTTCTTCACAATTTGCCACAATCAATTCAATGCCATGCCAGTAGTTTCCATTACCTTAAAATGCTGCCCACGTAAACTATCCTGATCCCAATATATTACTCATTTTTTTCAGATCAATTATCATTTAAGAAACACACTGCCATACAACCATGCTCTGCTGAATAACACTTTCTGCCGATGGCCAATGTGCAGTTTCTCTGTCCAGGTATCCAGTACCCGCCCTCCATTCACAATAATGTAAGACCTTCTTTACCGTCGGTAGTCCCTATTGGCAGCTCCTCTTTCTTTGTCAGCCATTGACTGAGCTGAATGAGACAACAGAACAATGATCTGACAATGAGGTTCCCGTTCAGAAACCTCTTTGTCATCAAACACAATAACGTGATTTGAGTTAATTAAATCTAAGCTAATAGGCAGTGATTGAGCCCCACATTTGACTCAAATCAAATTAGCTGATCCTTCAGACAATGCCAGTGCTCCGTGACTGTGGTATGGAGAGGTCACGCAGGTCTCTGGAACAGGTTTGGATTGATCTGCCCAGAAGAAATCATCCCCTGCTTGAGCCACAATCAATAAAGCAAAGGTACAGCGCAGCAGCAATCTACATGACGTTCTATCATGGAAGAAACCAAGAAAATCCATCCATATTCTCCTCAAAATGTATTGATTCTCAAGAACTTTGCATTGTATCTCTAACTTTATCCAGGTACCGCCAACCTATTAAACTCAGTTGCACTGTGCAAAGTTTTGGGGGAAGTTGTGGCGGACCTGTTGTGCTCTATGACAGATATAGCCATGGGGCTCTCCTTCTCTTTGACCAGACCTCGGTAAAGACCCCAGGGCTCAGGAAAGGCAGAGGTGAAACTCACACACACACAGCTGTCTTGACAGTGTCTTGTTTCACCTCCCCTCAGCACTTTTCCATCCCTCCGGCAGGATTTTGCAATTCTACTTTTCAACCACTTTGACGCTCAAAAGTTTCAACTCAAAACTAAAACTCTCTGCAGCATCATTTTGTTGGTGTAATGAGAAAAAAAGAAATCCCTGTTAACACCCGAGTATTCAGGTAGAGTAAGTAGGTGGTCCTTCTCCGTGCGGGTGAGCCTGTAGTGGAGTTGAGTTGAGGTTGGTATGTAGGTAGATTGGTCTGGACAGGAAAGGCAGTCTGGTGCTGAGTGGCCAGCCAGACAGTGAGACAGGATTAGAGGCCGTTCCTGACATTTGGCACAACACCCAACTGGGGGCAGAGTTAATTTAACGGTGAAGGGTCAGAGGGTCATGGGCCTGACCCAACCGCTGCTGGCAGGCTGATAGGGATATGGAACATACTTGAGCGCCACCACTCTGCGGTGGTGTTATTTGCTCTGAAACAATCCATATTTAAACAAATAACAAGTATATGAAAATGAAACGTTGAAATATACAGTAGATGAGTGAAGTTGATAATTTGTGTATGTGCATGTGTGTGTATGTGTGTGCATACTTGTATTTCTACACACACACTCCATCCTCCAAAGTGAGGGCTTGGGTTTAGGGTTAAAGTTAGGATTAGTTTGAGGTTAGTGTAAGGGTTAAGGTTAGGCATGTAGTTGAGTGTGTTAAGGTTAGGGGTTAGGGAATGAATGTTGTCAATGGAAAGTCCTCACAAGCATAATAATACAAACCTGTGTGTGTGTTCATGCTCATGCTGTGCGTGTGTGTGTCACAGTTGGGTACATGATGGGTTCAGAGCGGCAGCGGCAGGGCCTCCTTGGTCCTTCAGTCCTTCAGTCAGTCACTTCCTCTTGCTTGACTGCTTTGCTCAGCCAGGCTGAAAGCTGCTCCGTTGTCAGGTTGGAGTGTGCTAATTAGGCTCCGGTCTAATTTTCCAGGATGCTCTACTGCCCTTTAAATGGCCATTTCAAATTCAAAGTGATGGTAATTGTACCAAGGCATGCTGATCTTGTAATCACCCTAGGGTTTTTTAGCTTGGTATTTTTTCTTTTTTTCTCTGTCACATTCTCGCCCTTCTTGTTTTGTCGTCTGTTTTATTGTTTTCTGGACCTTTCGTGCTTTATAAAGAGGTCTTAAGTGGGAGGCACAAACAATTCCCCCAGAGCTTGCTTACCTCTTGTTCTGCTCCGGTCCTCACCAGGTTCTGGAGACTGTGGGTCATGGCAACCCTATCCAACCCTAACCCTATCCAAATTAAATGCCAATTAAATGTCTTCTGGGGAGCAGCGGGGAATTGAGCTTAAATCAGGATGGTCACATCTTGAGAGCTCCGAAAGAGTAGTAACGTCAATGACAGTTCTCCTTGGCTCTGTGTTACGGGCAACGTAACTCCCAGCAGTCATTGGGCCACACGCTGTACTAATCTGCTACAAAGAAAGCATGTTAATGGCGTGTTCACCAGTATGGGTGTGTGTACATCTGAATAATAGGGAAGTTGCAAACTAATTTTAGTTGAGGGCAAACTAAGACAAAAAGCAGAATATGGACAAATTAACACTGCTCAAAGAATGCTTTCACTCACGATGATTAGCCCCATGTTAAATGTTTTCATTTGGCTTATATCTGAGTCTAAGCCTCCCAGATTAAACTGGTTGATGAGGAGAGCAGCTGGAGTTATGAGTTAATTCCACGAAAAAAAAAAAGAATTTTGGTCGCCTGTGAGAGTAATTGGGGTTAATGAATATGGTACTGTATTAGAGGAAATGATTGCATTTGGTCAAACTATGGAAAATCTCATTCACATTAGACCATATGTAACTTATTGATAATTTCTTTTGCAAAATAACACTTGAGGTAATGTTGTCCAACACAAGCAATTTTACTTCCAGAATCTTAATTCATTCAAGCAGGTGCATTTCCCTTTGTTAAAAGTGGAAATACCCTTGCTGTTTGATGCTATTTACTCTTGTCCTGGGCTAGCTTTGCTTTGTCAGGTGAGGTTTTATTTCGTCTTGAAAGGGATTCCTTGAAGTGACTCGGGTGTCAGGTTTGTGACGCTTCCTCTTTTCAATTGTCTTTGCACTCTGAGGAGATGTGAGGACGGGCGGCTCTTCAGCCGTCACAATATTGATACTGTACGATGGCTGTCGAGGCACAAGCCCCAGCTTCTAATCTGCCCTGACAGACCATGCAGCACATGAATGATAGCAGGTGTGACATCACAAATAAGAAAGAAATCAAATGAAGTGAATAAAGAAAAAACAGAATAAAACAGGAAAAAGTTTTTGGGGTGTTTTTTCTTTTTAATTCAATTCTTCATAGTATAGATTGGAAGATGGCAAAGAGTTGGAGATCTATTGTCAGATTCTGAATACAATCTGTTTTTTATTTTCCCTTTTCTCTGATCCAGCATCCATTATCCTTTTCTCCTTCTGTTCTAAGTTGGAAGGGATGGTTGATGGAACGGTGGCCTGGGCCATTCATTGTACTGGTGTCAGCAGTGGATTTATTTTCTCTTTAGTGTGCAGAGGAAGACACAGGACAGGATGCGTAAGACTGTAGAACAAAGACACACAATAGACTCCTTCAAAGACACCTTGAAGACACCGATTCATCAGTCAGACAAGGAGCCTGTGGGCAGGTGTCGGGCCACAATGGGTCACTAACAGATACACACACATAGGCACACACACATGCATGTACACCACATACACACACATACACACACACACACACACAGTGCAGAGATAGAGCGGATATGGTGAGCGTCATTCCTGGCAC
>OOFE01021850.1:7087-17722 GCA_900323365.1 Monocentris japonica | reverse complement strand
GCTACGTTCGCTGCAGGCGCTGTGAGAGCATGAATGACATGCACACCTGTAAATAATGACAAGAGATGATAGAAGAGGCGAGGGCTCAAAGATAGGCAGACAGAACACTGGAGCTGTTTGATACCAAATGACTCAAACGCCTCGCCTTTCCTGGACCTCCGTCAGGCCTCTAGTGGTTCCAGGACAAAAGCGATATGACTCTCCAGTGAATCTTAAAATGATTTCTGTTTCAGTTTGAGAGGGTTGATGGAGAGTCGTGGTAGTTCAGGTGAATTCTGTCTGAGAGGAGAACAAAGGGAACGCCGGGGTGCACTTATCCAGCTCCCTGTCGCTCTATGCTTGTGTAGCCAATAGGTAATGGTAATCAGTGTTATGTAGCTTTAGGTTGCTTCATGAACAAGCCGGATTCTGGATCATTTTTTGGCAGGGGTAAGTAGCTGTTGAGGACTAAAGTGCTCCATGATTGCTGAAGAGGCGCTAGGTAAATAATATTAGATTATCAGCCAGAAAATGGCTGGAATATGGATTTTTTAATCTAAAAAAAATAAAATGAAATAACCAATTGCCATTTTTAATAATGCTGGATAAACTGATACTCATACATGAAAGGCTAGGAGCAAAACACCCTGCAGTATCAATTAGTATTTCCTGGCAATATTAGCAACAGAAAATAACCAGTGAATGCTGTGTCATGTTTTATTTATATTTTTGCAATAAATACTGTTTTATGTATCAGCATAACATTATTATAGATATTTGTTGGAAAATAGTTATCATACAATAATATACAATATACATATCATATACTACAGTATATAATATTTCAGCAAAATT
Source organism: Monocentris japonica (assembly GCA_900323365.1). Taxonomy (NCBI): domain Eukaryota; kingdom Metazoa; phylum Chordata; class Actinopteri; order Trachichthyiformes; family Monocentridae; genus Monocentris; species Monocentris japonica. The sequence continues at coordinate 16,888 of OOFE01021850.1, read as the reverse complement.
CACAAGATAAATGCAAAAGTCATAAGTGCTTCAATAGAGACGATATAAAACGGAAGTAGTATTTTTGTAAATTGTTTATATTGTGTAAATATTAAATTATGATGTACAATGACAAAAGGCTTTATCTTTTTTTTTAAATATTGTTGCCGATATGTACTGTTTTCCAGATTGCTTCTGTGATCAGTTTGGCCTTGAATGACGTGGTTAAGGGGATGTAGTCTCTGTTCCTAGGTCAGCAGAGGCCTGGTATATGGAGGCCGTTTGTGTCCCTCACTGGTCCCAGGCCTCGGCTATAAAAGAAGCTGGCACAACTCTAGAGATGCTTTTGGTCAGCTGTCCAGCATTCCTCTTGCTATGTCTAAAAATTCACCCTCTTCCTTCTCAGTCTCTCTTTTCCCCTCTCTTGCTTCTTTCTTTTCTTTTACCCCCCCTACGTCTTCCTCCTCTGAATGAGAGACTGTAGTGGGCGAGAAGTGGCGATGCTGCGTTAAATGCCGGGAGTGTTTTCTCTTAAAGAGAGCCCCCCTGAACCCTGAAGTAAGGTGATTTATTAGAGCGGAGAGGGCAGCACGGAGACCAGAAGACTGGGGAGGAGGGAGATTGAGCGCCAGAAGCAGATCGTTGTCTGCTTTACAGGCTTGACTCATTGGTTTTCTGCGTGCTGACACCAACATACATGTGTTGATACTACTTATGGTATAACATTTCATGGAAACGGCGCAAAGTGACCACACAGTAAAATCAAGTATTTCTCTCTTTTAGGGTTATTTTGACATGAAAAAGAGAAAAGCATCAACGGATGAGCAGCATGTCTCGGTCTCGGTCTACAGTATTCCCCTAAACACACATTCTGAAGAACAGGTACAGCGACTTTATGAATTTATATGTACCTAATCCAACCTTGGAAACGTCAGTCAATCAGATAAAACTGAGAAGAACGTCTTGGTTTCATTTACGAAGGAATGCACAGCTGAAAACAATCTCTGCTCTCGTGAACTCATCCTTAGATCAAGGCTTCGCTGCCAGCATAGAGGGTGGAGACTATTTCTGCCGATGGATCCATGAGTTACACTTACAGAGAAGAGTTGCCTGGCTCGTAAAACCCACAAGGACCTTGTGGAACTCGGTGACACAAGGTTACGTTGGTATTTCATGGCCCGGTTCTCTGTGAATCCCTCAGCGTGTTCGAGCATAAACTTTTAACAGCTGAGCCAAGTTTTTTCTTTCAGTTGTGTCTTTCTCCACATCTGTTAGTGGGTCCAAGCTCTCTTCGGGGGCCAGTGGACCCCATGCGGGCACTTTGGCTTACATTGAGTGTAAACAATGCCAGTGAACTCCTCGGCGAAAAGACTCTGGGCATGCATTGCACCTTGAAAATTATGTCTCCATCTCTCATCCCCCTCATTCAGCTTTTTCACCCATTTCCCAGTCTAGTTTTTCCTCAACCACATTTCCTCTAACATGCAATCTTGATTTCTACATTGGTGCTCTCCCCCAGACGACACAAGGGACCGTTGCCTCAGATCCTGTGCATTGGGAAACATCTCAGCTTGATTTGTCTAGTGACTGCTGGTGAATAGAGCAGCTGGCAACTAGGGAAAGACCATGTGATGACAGCTGACAGGAGGGAACAGACCCCAGCAGCGCTAGGAACTAGGGCTAGGAACCCATGGCAGCGCCGTCCAAAGCTAGTTCAGCATGCTGGTTATGTGGAAGTACACACTACGCTTAGAGGAAGAGTACGCCCTTGAGTCTGGCAGAGCAACAGTTTTTTGGCATGGATGTGACTAGGAATAGGGAGAGCACCTTACTAGAAGCCAGTAGAACAACAGTGAGAGTGAAAGAAGCTCCAAGTTTACCCTTGGCAGAAAGTAGCAACATTGGAGGGCCTCAAAATGTGCCAAGAAAAGAGGAGGTGCTTGATAGAGGGAGTGTAGGAACAGTCATAGGATATCAGTACCCCTGTCACAGGGGAAGATATTAGTAGTGAAAGGCAGGGTTTAGAGGCCAGAGAAGTCAGGCAGCCAAGGAAGAGAAAGATCTGTAGGTAGACACCTCAAGTGGAATGGAGTAGGACTGGTGAAAGCAGTTAATGGGAATCTGTTCTGTTCTGAATCAGATCTGAAAGTTGTGCAAGACAGGCCAAAAGGTTTGGTTGAGAATAAACTCGATAAGATGGGAGACATTATATATGACTAGCTGCAAGGTTTGGAGTCTATGAAAACACACAGAAGGCAGTCTCAGAGCCAAAGAAGTGTCCCAGGACAGCACTCTACAAGGATTCCTTTAAAATTGCCAAATTATGCCTTGCCAAAGAGGCAGAGTGTACGAAAACAAAGCTAGAAAATCAACTAGAAAAGACACACACAATATAATACAAGATGCAAGATATCCCACCCGTTGGAAAGCTAGAGCAAAATGCTGATCCCATTAAATGGAAAGAGGGGCAAAGTGCAGGAAATGTGCAAGATTGTTCTCAGCTCCAGGGCCCAGTGGAGTCCCGTATCAGGTAAACGAAAGTGCACCAGATGTCTTGAGACTTTTGTGGAAGCTTGTGAAAGTGGCATGCTGCATATAAACTGCTTGGAAAGGAGCCAGGTAATTGACATATCGGTGCATAAAGCAGGAATAGCAAACAACATGAGCGAGGCCTCCATTTGGTGTTTCTAGACCTCAAAAATCTGATAAAAGTCAGCTTCCAAGACAAATATGCTTCACAACACTGCAGTTTGTTATAGCATGACAGCACCTGGAAAATGATATGATGCCCATGAGCCTATTTTGAGACATTCTGTTTATTTCTTAGCATTATTTCTGACTGAGAAATTTGAGTCAGTGGCGTGTTTGAATAAAGAGATGTTATGCTTACGTATGTATGAGTGGGGCCATTCAAGGGGACCGACCACTTTTTAAAGTTGCAAGCTTCATAAATAAAGGGAAGCAGCCTTGCTGAAAATATCCCTGCAATATAACACTTTTTAAATGTTGGATGCTGCTGAGGAGGCTTTTACAGACATGGCAAGAGGTTTACAAGCAGGGAAGAGACAGTTTGATGGGGACTGTCACTCCTTTGAGGGCAGAGAAAGAGGAGACGTGAGGAAATCCACATAGTAAGAATCATGTAACTGTGATTGTGAGAAAAAGGCTTCGATTAGTGTTTTCAATTTCTGCATGTTTGGGCTTTCAGCTGGAAAGTCACATTTATTCTCATCATTATTATTATTGTGACTATATTTCATGAACTATTATAGAATGCAATTCCAGGCTAATAGATGGAAAAGCACGGAATAATGTTGAAAATCATCTTTAATGCCTATCACCGCCACTAGATGTCCATAAAGGACATCTGACTTCAGAGACTCAGCCTGCTGCCACTTTGGCCTGGTAGTTGAAGGTGGTACTGCAGTTTATACTCTCATGTGGCCCAGAAAGCATTTTCCCCATATGGACAGGGTTCCCACTGGTCATGGAATTCCTGGAAAACCATGGAATATTGAGAGGTGTATTGCAGTTGGGGAATTTGATACATTTTCTGGGGAAGTCAGGGAATATCAGGGTGTTTTACAAATAGGTCGCTTTACAGGAATATAGCGGAATGTATGACGTATTGTAGCGTACGGTCACACTGCAGCTCAAAGAGTCCCAATTTTTTTTCCCTCACATGTGACACAGACTTGATGTTTTCAAGGAGGCTCCTGTGAACAGCAAAATGCTACATGGAGTAACATTAAGTAAGTAATTAAGAGTTTTAGTGTCCCACAATGGTCTAAATGATGTTTTTCTGACCTTTTCCACTCTGATAAGAATAAAATACTGGGAGAACACTAAAATAAAATTTAAAGATCACTTTTAACTCTTACATCATTGACCTGAGACATAATTTTGGCGCCACGGCTGCTTGGCTGAGCCAGTGTTAGCATGGAGGACAATGAGACACAACAATGGAAGGAAAGCAAGAAAAGAGCTGACTTGATTGGCCAATTCAGTCCATACTCAAACACAAACACTCAAATACGGCACATACCGTAACCAAAATGTGTTTGAGCCATACCGTCAATCAGTCAGCTTTTTCTGTGATCCATCTGTTAAATTTCTGGCGGGCACAGAGGATCGCTTCACTCTGATTATCCCTGACCTACTGACCGACTGAACAATCAGATGGATTTGTTACAATACTCAGCTGATTGCCCACATCCTAGCATGACTGATAGCGTGGTTGGATCTCGGGTTTACCCTGCTTTCCACATCCCCGTGTGTGTGTGTGTGTGCTAAAGCCGGTGTTACCATTCAGCAGAAAATCCAGCGCTATCTGGAAAAGAGCCGCATCTGAAAGTCATGACGGAGCAGATTGTTTCAGGAAGACTGTGTGAAAGGACAGGAGAGAGTGAATCTTATTTACAGTCCAGGATATCCTGCCATTCTCCTGCGCTCCTCTCTCACCCGCTGTTTGAGCACGAGCAGAGCAACAGAAGCCCCCCTCCACCCTCCCCTCACAGCCACCCTCTTTTGCTGAATTGCTGACAGGGACTCTAGCTGTGCAAAAAGTCAGAGACCATCCTTTTGTTTATTCAATTTCCAATTAAAACAGGCATTAAATGCAAGTTATTTATTTGTCAGTGTCAGATTACACAAAAGCCGCCACAACTAAACATAATATCATTTTTTGTATTTAGTCTGTCCACCCTTTGCCTTCATTACAGCTTCCATTCTTTTCGGGAGACAGAAATCTGCAGGGATATTTTTCCACACTTTTTGTAAATACCTCCAAAGTTCAGCCTTAGAAGTTGGTCACATTTTCTCACGGTCCAAGTAACCCAAAACACAATGAGTGATGTTGAGGTCTGGGCTCTGGGGTGGCCAGTCCGTTGTTCTTCTTGGTTTGATTAAGTATGTCTTGATCGTCTTAGCAGTGTGCTTGGGCTCGCTATCTTGCTCTAGAATGAATTTGTTCCCAATCAAACGCACTGATCCTCCACCATGCTTGACTGATGGTTGTAGACATGGTTCCCAGAGTCTTTCATTGCTTTGGTGGCGTACATACTGCCTTCTGTTACTTCAAAAATCTCAGATTTAGACTCATGAGTCCATAAAACCTTACTCCACATCTCAGATGTCCAGTTTCGGTGTTCTAGTGCAGATTTCTGTCTCTGTTGTCTATTTCCTTTTCTCAGTAGTGGCTTTTTGACACCTGTGAAGCAAGATCTGAAGCAGAGATGAAATCTTTCAGCACTGTCTATCTGATGTGATAGTTTTGGTGGTCTACCAGGTCTTCCACAGTTGTTAGGAGTCTCATTTTCTCTTTATCTTGCAATCATTTTTGGAAACTTATTTTCCTTTCAACCTCAGTCAGTTCATGAAAGCTTTTACATCTGCTGTTCCATAACTTGGTGTCTGGTAGGTCTTTCCTGAGAGAAATCGTTTGGTGGCGCACAGGAAGTGATGTGTTTTAGGTTTCTGGTTTGTTTGGAATAAATAGAAGAAGTAGGTAGTTTACATGAGCCGTGATAGCCAAGAAAACAGAAACTCAAACTTCATCAACAGGAAAGGAAAAAGACGTCACAGTACTGGACACACTGTTTGATTGACAGGTGATCTCTGGGAAGTCCAGTGCAGAAACATCACAGTAATGAACACTGAGAACCAAAGATGGAGACAAAATTAAAAAACGAGAGGGGAGAGGCAGATGTAGTGGGCAATGACAAGAGATAAGGGGAGGGGATGTGATGTGTTGGCCCTGAAAAAGGCAGACAGACGACGCGAGCAGTGCCAGTCCTCTGGTGAGTCTCAGACAGGAAAAGACAGAAGGAGAGCGAGGTAGAGGAAAGTGACTGGACGAAAGAGAAGTTAGGGAGAGGGTCAGTGATTGTGGGGCTCGACGAGGAGAGAAAACATGGCGTCTTGCTGTCAAACTTTAGGTTTCGTGCTGCTCACGCTGTTGCTGCTGGAGACAGACCTGCACAATACAGTGTCGGCTGCATCAGATCAGGTAAGGTCATTCATTCATCAACAGCATGAAGGCACATACAGCTAAATAACAAAGTGATGCCTAAGTGAAAAAAAAGAAGGCACTCTTCTTTTGTGTGCAAAGGAAAAAAAGCCTTTTTTGTTTTTTGTTTTTTTTAAATAAAGGGTTTTTAACTTTTTCACACAGAAAGTGCCTTGGCTTCCTTATATCAACTCTTCTTTCCTCCTTGACTCCAGTTGGCACCTTTTTTCAGCCTTTAATGGTTTGATGAAGTATAAAGTTTGTTTCTCAGGTGTCTCGTCGTGTTTTGGACGAGTTTACGTTACCCTGTGCATTTTCCGTGTCACGTTTTAAGTCGCTCCTCTCTGTGCCTGGCCTGTAGCTGGCTCGGCTGGCTAGAGCAGATCGGGCAGATAGCAACAGAAGCTATTAGACAGTCTCTTCCTGTTTACTTTCCTGCAGTCCGGCTTCAGTCAAAGTCAACAGTAACATTCTGCTCTTTGATGTTAACACAGTGGGCTCTGTTTTATGGAACATTGTGATCTCTGTCCATGCATAGTGCACTGTTTGGCCAGTTTGGGTGAGATCAGTTTTGGTGAGAGACAATATAGTGCAACACACTGACTGGACAGTATTCAGTATTGTGGTGTGGGGTGGCCTGGTGGCTATCCTGGGACATCCTGGGTTTGAATCTTTGGACCGATACTGAAGTCAGCGAAAGTCAATATTTTGTACCAATTCAATATCTTTAAATTTTATAATTTTCATGCCAAAAAGTATTTAGTGTTCTCCCAGTATTTTATTCTTGTCAGGGTGGAAAAGAAAAACAGAAAAACATCAGTGAGACCATTGTGGGACACTAAAACTCTTAATTACTTATGTAGCTGTAGTCAGGAAGGAACCTCCATCATATCAGAGGTGGGTGACACCACTTTGTGTCATCGCTTTCTCTTTCTCCCATCTTTCCTGTCAATCTCCACTGTCAAATATCAAATAAGAAAAAAAGCAAGAAAAACAAAAAAAAACAATATTCTGGTGTGGTTTGTTTGCGAACAGAACTTCTGCTCCAACACGACGGTCATCAAAACGAGGACGGCGTGCCACTCCTGCAGCATTAGCCTGCTGATCCCCTGTCCCTCTGGCTTCAAGCAAATCTCTAAGACCGTGGCACAAGACTGCAAGTGAGTAGGCATTAGGTGGGAGGGGTGTAATATTATCACTTTAATGGTCGTGCATCACACGTGTCTGTATGCATCTGTCTGTGTGCAGGTACTATATAAAAACTGCAACGTTAAAGCTAGCCATTAGTGGCTGCTCTTTTGAGTGCTACAAGGAGGTGGAGGAGAAAAGGTGCTGTCCAGGGTACTGGGGCCCAGACTGCATCGGTAAGTAGAGCAAGACACACATGCATTGACAGCTAACACCCCAACTTGCAGGCCGAATCAGTCAAAACATGAAAAGGTTCCAGTAATTCAATAATCAGCTCACATAGTTTGCAAGCAACCATGAATTTATTTCTAAAGAATTGATTCAAACCCTCCTTCTACTCGGGACTTTTTAAATAAATGAGTTCATCGAGGTTGAAGGCCACATAGCTCCTGTGACTACACAATACTACGTTGGGCACTGGGGGGATATTTTAACAGGACGTTTTCAACAAAGGAGAGGGAAAGAAAAGAAACAATTGCTCTACAGGGAGGAAGAATAAACAGGTGGAGAAGTTTATGATACTCTTGATATGAAGAGTGGCTACGGGTGTCAGCAGCATCCTGGTGAGCCAGTGTTCACTCCGGTGGGTCCAGGATGCAGCCATGCCTGCTGGGGGGAGCGGGGGGCTTCCACACTTCCTTCCTCACCGTCAGCGAGGCCCCGTCCTCCAGGAATGTGCTGACGTCCAAAGTGTGGCTGGAGGTTAGAGATGAAGGGGGGGCGGTGTGCTTCCTCTCTCTCGGTTCTGATATATATATAGTTAAGAGTTTTTATTTATCCAGGGAAAGTTGCCTGAGCACACATGCACTTTCCCAGCTTCACCTTCAGTTACACACATTCACACCTGGGAGCTGGCCAGTGCCTTGCTCAAAGGCACCTCGACAGTGGTTGGAGGGAGAGATCATTACTCATTCACCCCCACACATTTTCCCAGCCAGAACTGGGATTCGAACCAGCAACTTTCCAGTCACAAGCCTTGGCTGTCGCTGCCACCCAGTTAGTGGAAAATCATTACATGGTGCTAAACTCTAAGTTGATGGACTGTGTGTGAGTGTGTGTGGGTGAAAAAGAAAAAGAGAGAGCCCATCGTGTTGGGGGGAGGAAGGTGATGAAATGAGTGGCTGCATCCCAGGGTTATTCAGATAAGAGAGGGTAAGGAAAGGAAAGAAGTGAGATAGGGACTGCAGAATGACAATATGAAAGGCAGGAAAAAGGGGGGGGGGGTCTGTTTTAACAGAAGCATGTCTGCTTACTCAGGTCCTTGGAGAAAGGCTATCACAAACAAAACTTTTGCAGCTCCACAAATGATGAGCCTCATTGTATATTGTTGTACTGTCAGTGCAGTATAAAGAATGTGTTTTTATGGTCATGATGATTTTAGTATAGGTCTGGTTATGTTACAGAGTGTCCAGAGCGTGCAGACATGCCTTGTAGCAATAACGGAGTCTGCTCTGAGGGAATGGGGGGTAATGGAACTTGCAGCTGCAAGGTATAGTATGCCGTGATACACACCTGCACATACACACACATCAGGATTGCACCCTATTCACTAACATGCAACACCAACTCCCCAAAAAATGCAACATGCACATATTGTCCTCACAAAGCGATCTTAGTGAATCTGGACCACAGTGTTGCACCCTCTTATGTGCACTTGCAAGCTTATATGTCCATGTATGTGTGTGTTTTTGTGGATGGATTCAGGTGGGATTTGCAGGAACTGCATGTGAGGATTGTGCAGCAAACAGATATGGCCCAACCTGTAGCTCAGGTAGCCCTAAACCTAAAACAATACAAATGAATCAATCATATGAAAATTCCTCAAAAATCTTTCTGATTTATTGTTTGGTTTTATAACACAGCCCATTGTTTCTTTCTTTATTCCTGTCTCTCTCTTCCTCTTTCTCCATCCCATAATATTGTTGTAGTCTGCTCATGTGTACACGGCTTGTGTAACACTGGTTTACATGGTGATGGGAAATGCACCTGCTTCTCTGGGTACAAAGGCCCCAACTGTGACCAAGGTAAGAAGTTAAGAGGCAGTGAATAACTCTGGTGTCACACTCAAGAAAGCGAGGATCTTTTTTTCCCTGCGAAATGCCTGACACGTTAAATAAATGGGTCTGTTTAGTTGTACTAGCATATTGCTGTGACAATGAATACACATTTCGTAATTTAAGTCATTGTCTCTTTCCCAGAGCTGCCAGAGTGTGCCACCCTTAGTTGCCAGCACAACTCCCGTTGCATGGAGGAGGCCCTCACAGGGAGGCTAGTGTGTACCTGCATGCCTGGTTACCAAAGCTCAGGAACACAGTGCATATGTGAGTTTCATATGCTGAATTTTCCTTCTCAGATCGTATACGCTTCTTTGTTGTTTTTGGGAGATGTTGGTCAACTTAGCCGTTAAGTGATGAGAACATAGACACCAGAATCATCCATGTGTCCCTGGTAGATCGTTGGTTCTGGTGCTTCATGCTAACACTTTAGCATACACTATGTTGAGTGATAGTAGGCTCCATGCTAACACTTTATCAAAGTAAGCAGGCAGTACTTATATGGCCTGTTGATTCAATAATTAAAAAAAGAAAGAAATGTCATTGACTCAATATATCTGATGTAGCCAGGTT
>OOFE01021849.1:0-17682 GCA_900323365.1 Monocentris japonica | reverse complement strand
ACAGTACCAGTCAAAAGTTTGGACACACCTGACTGTTTCTCATGATCTTAAAGACATTTGATCTAAAGGCTGATGGTTAAATGCTTGAATAATTAGTTTCTTAGACAAATATAAATAGTGAAGTTGATCCCTATGTATGAATTTCTTTTCAAAGCTAAAATTTAAATTAAAAAAAAAAGTTTTTTTGAAATGCACCCCCAATGAGTAGTTTTCATTTAGAACTTGAAATTTTAAATTTAGAGGTGGAGAATGTTGAAGATCAATGATTAAATCATTATTTTAAAAGCACACATAGTGATTGTGGCCTTTCAAAGTTAATTTGTGGAATTTTTTTGCTTGTTAATGCCGAATGCCAAAGGGAGGCTACTTTGAAGAATCTAAAATCTAAGATAGTATTGATTTGTTTAACATTTTTTTGGTCACTGCATAATTCCTTTCATGTTTTTTCATAGTTTTGATGATACTATTATTCTAAAATGTGGAAAATAGTAAAAATAAAGAGAACCTCTTCTACGAGTAAGTGTGTCCAAACTTTTGACTGATACTGTATATCAATATATTAGTGATCATAATCCACTCAGTTTTGTGGGTTATTGTATTGCATGTCAGTGTCAGCAATTCAAAACACTATAGGGCTGGAATAAATCTATACCTGTCTAAATTTTATTACTTCCAATTAATAACAAAATAGTTTTCAGTTGATGCTTGGTGAAAAATCTATTGGTGACTGCTTTTAATACAGCATTAAGCCACAATCTGGAGTCTGCAATGCCAAAACTACCACAAATGACATGTTTCTATGTGTGTCACATAGGAAGCTTGGAGCATGAAACAAGAAACAATGGAGGGGGGTGGGGTGGGGTTGTAATTATTTTAGGCCAATTACAGTCAATTTCACATTTAACCGCATTACCTGTTACATATGCTTGCGAAGTGGTTTTGTGGTAGCTGAGACCATAACGTTGTTTGCATAAAAATATTCCACCTCTATCCTAAAGCGAAGTTGTCATCCAATTTAAAAATAGGTGTGTCAAACAAGCTAAATTGGAATTAAATATGCTTTGTTCCTTAATAGAGGGTATAAATGCAATTCATAAATGCACAAATTAAAGACATGTGAAATTATTTTAGCAACAACAATGGCTTATGGGGGAGTATGGGGGGGCGGGGAGGTTATGGTGCATTGCTACACTAAGGGACATTAGTGGAGTCCAAAGCATAAGTCATCCTTGGCTGCTCTGTGAAACTACTGTATAAACATTGTTCTTTTTCTGCTTAGTCATAGCTTTCTCTTCAATTTTCAAACCAAGTCTTCCCGCATTTACACAGATTGATATCTAACTGTCTTAATCAGGCTCGCCAAAATACGGTGACTGACCAATCACTTTAAACAATGGGACTGACAGGCAACATAGAGCATCCTTTGAGTTTGTACAGCAACTGTGTCTGAGCTTGTTTACTCAGACCTTTCATTTGATGGGCAGAAATAATGTTAAGTGATCCAGATGGGGGCTTAAAACAAGCATTTATTTCTGGGTAAAACCACTCGGTCCACAGCCTAGAACCTGCCTGTTGAATTGTTCATGTTTGGCTTTGTTCATATTTGCTCATTGGTCAATTTTGAGATTCAAAATCATAGAACCACATTCAGCACCAAAAAACCATACCCACGTAACAGGTGTATCATTTGTAAATAATTCTCCCGAATGGACTCATATGGCTAAAGCGTATGAGTGCCACGTACTACCATGGATAACTGCATTCTGTTTCTCAGGCTATTATTCATCAGTTAAAGGTCAAGAGCATTATTTGCGACACAAACTGAGACGTTCATTGTATGGGCCAGCAGATTGGAGTCTAGTTGCTCAGCCACTCTGATGTGCATGTGAATGTCAAATTAGAGAATCAAGCCTAAATAGGCATCTATTAGTTCAAGTGAGGAGCCTTTGTTTAATCTAAGGTCTAATCATTTATTCAATCAATATCCTGCTCTCCTCCACTGTTTGCGTCCTGCAAAAAGCAGCTGATTTTCTATTTAAAAAAACATGGATACAGACTTCTGCCCATAGCCAAACCCTAATTGGCTATCTCAAGTACTAACAAGAATCTGTGGGTTGTTGTAATTAAATTAGAATGCATTGTCAAGCTAACTAAGTAATTGTGAGACAAAGACAAAGACAAAGATCTCTAAAAACGGTCTCTCCCTTGGCAATGGCGAAAACACATTTGACAAATACGTATTGGAAGGATGCAAAAGTGAAATACATGTAAAGATGGATCAGTTTAGTTTGCCAAAAGCCCTGTAGCTCAATAGATTTAGTCCTGATTACAGTAAAGAAGCCTGCAGCTCCCCTAACTACATTATCAGCGAGATGTTGAAAAGATAACAAGATCGTGCCTAAAAGTAGAAACTGTCATCTATTATTTAGCACTTGTAAAACCCATCTCCAAGCCATCAACACCAAGGACAATGTGATGCCAGTGTGGCTGAGTGCTGATCAGACTTACTCGTTCCCTCACTACAATCATACATACACCCAACAAAGGAAAAGTACAGTATCAAAAAGTGGTTCTTTGACTTGTAATAATTTTGGTGCTCTGGAAAACTGTTAAGTAACTGTATGAAACCACCATCACATGGTGGTATATAGCACAATTTTAGAAGACAATGGTTCTTTATACATATTCACTAGAAAACTCAAAATAATGAGCCTCAGCAGGGTTCATACCCAGGTCATCACAAGCTAACTTTTTTTTTTTCCAGAAGTAGAGGCTTAGACTACTTCTTCACCAAGTCAAGGTTATTTATATAGCCCTTTATCACAAACAAGCCTCAAAGTGCAAGTTATTTAAGTACGAGTGGTTCTGAGTTAAAAACTATCAAAGAGCCAATGAAAAGCTGTAGCAGACATATATATTTTGAAATGGAACGTTACACTACAATGAACAAAATGGTTCTTTATGGGACCATTACAGAGCCATGAACCACAGAATCACTGCACATTGTTCTGCACATTGCAGTAAAGAACCATTAACGAATTCAAATGGTTCTTCAAAAGGTAAAGGTTCTATAAAGCACCATTTAGCTCACATAGAACCCCTAAGGACTGAGCCATTTTTTGAGTGTGTATAGGGCAACTATTATCCTGCAGATCACCTGCCCCTGGAGAGGTGAAAGTCCCATTGCCTAGCACCTGCTGGTGTTTGGCACCAGGCTCCTCACACATCCCATCCCTGCATCTGGATGACACCAGATGTTCCTGAATAATTTCCCATGCAGGTGAGAGTTCCTACCCTTCACAGTTGAACTCAACTTGCTCTACATTTCTTCCAATCTAAATACCTCAAGACACGCACAAGCAATTTCTGTTCAAGGTATAGCATTTCTTACATTCAACCTTCCCTGCAGAGGTAGCAAACCCAGCAGGAGGGACATTGGAGAGCAATTTCCCACTCATTTAATTTGCCCCCTGCTGAAAAATAAGACTTTAACCTGATCTTGAAAGGTAGCATGTCTCAAATGCATCACAATGTCCAAAAAGCAGATGGCTGTCTAGCAGGGCAACAATTCCACCTCAGAAATGCTGAATAATACATGCATATCTTGCTGTGATCTAGTGAATTCAATAGCCTATAGAAAATGATTGCTCTCAATGTAAACCATTTTGCTAGAGGCCGTTCTCTTTCCTGAGGTCCAGTCTCCAATAAATAATTTGCCTTCAACCTTCACATGCATAAAATTGCAACTTGTTGGTTATGAGAGAGAACTGTGTGGATGCACCTTGAATGCCAATGTGGCAATGAATAAACAATAGCTCACTGCTCCAGGAGCAATGCAGAGCTGCCAGGAGACATTGCTTTGAGTCCACAGGCTCGCTTAATGGTTTTTGCCACAGACCAAGCCTTTCAGTCAGCGGTGAATGGAGGGCTGTTTTGATAGGGGGCTACTTTAATATTTTTTTACAAAGCAACAATACCCAAGACACTTTAGACAACCTTGGCTGATTCTTTTTGATCATCCTCCAACCGCTCAACTCAATTTACGCCATATTAGAAGACATATGAGGAATAGCCTCATACCCATTACCCAACATCTCAGTTATGTATGGCGAATGTCATAACTATAGTCAACTAGAAGAGGATAATGCTGAATAAATACAACTGTTTGCGCATGTACTTCGTAAAAACAGGCTCTTCTGAAAATAGCCTGCCCTGTGTACATGTACAAATGTACAAAAGCAATATGAACAAAGAAATTGGGATCCTTTGCACAATCTTTCCAAAAATGTATGAGACGTTTAAGACGCAAAGCAAAGTGTTTAGTCTTACTGCAATGTAATAGCTTTGTCAATTCTATGTATTACTTCAGTGCCATCTGCTGGTGGATTAGAAAAATGTCAATACATTGCATTTTAAATGATCAATTTCTCACCTCAAGTGAATATCTCCATAACACAGAGTTTAACAAACTATAATCAGTTATAATATATGTCTTTATTTTTCTTTAAGACTCTCATTAAAATAAACCATTTAATATGTCTTAACAGAATATCCTCATCTACAGGATTTGATTTGAAATAGCATCTTTCATGAAAAAACATCACTATATGTAAAACATCACATTGTTAAAAGATCCCTAGAAGGAGAAAAAGAGAAAATTATTTTGTGACAAACCATAATGCCATACAAAATACACTTTCCTAATGAATGAGTTGATTTTCATTTATGTCTAGCATGTTTCACCATGGTAGTTTTAACCTTAACAGAAATCAAAGTACTCCTTGGAATTTTAGTTTGCATTATTCAGTGTCCACTGTATGATAAGGAGATACATGAAAAGTTAGAACTCATCAGATCATTATTTTGATTTTACCACCAAAAGTGCTAGTTTGCCCAAAGTCTTCCACAATGATTCAAAGCAATCTGTTCCTTACAGGAAAAAAATATATCAAAGAGCTTGATACACCAGGTGAAATAAAACAGTTTGTCTCATACACAGTTAGACGTCTGGGTTGTAAATAGAATGTATGCAAAAAATGTATATTCAATACATTGGCCACATATGCTAGCTATTTATTATTTATACAAATATGATACATTTAAAATGACATTGTTACACACATTCCTATAAGTACATTAAAATCATAATCACAAACCCAATTGTTACTCCATCTTTTCTTTTCAAACTAAATTAAAGATGACAATCTGCCACCACGTTCTCAAACATGTCTCTCACTGTCACTCTCAAATCCAATCAGCTCCTAAGTTTATGACAATATCTGCATAGGATTCATTCATTCCCTTTGAGCTCCCTCAAATCCCTTTTCAATATACTAGACTACACTACAAGTGCTGTCAACAGTATGAATCCCCAGCAGCAGCCCCACTTCACATTGTCTTTCAGCAGCGCCTGAAGGTTAAAACAAACACGCTTTAAACACAGTAGTCTGTTGTTCTGGCAGAGGATAAAGTGCTGTTCTCCTTTGGCCGCGATGTAGACTTAGATAAGACCAGTGGTCACGATCACTCGTAGACCCCAGCCTCTGATCTCAGTCCAGTGTGGTGAAAACCCCCGTGACCCAGAGCCTTGGAGAGCAGTCTGTGTCTGTGGGGAGACATGCAGCCCTGGCCAGGGAAATATCCACCTACGGCTTTACCAGATCTTGTGGGTTTAGGTTTGGGAGCTGCGTAATACCCCTCCATGTGGTCATAGTGTGTGGGCCTGACTTTGGTGCTCTGAGTCCTTCTGTTGGACTGACTGGAAAAGGATCCCAGATGTTCTGGATCCAGAGGGGATTTAGTGTGGTAATGGTGGTACTGACGGTTTTCTTTGATGCTCTGTGATAGTCCTGATCTCCTGAGGACGCTGGGTTTCAATACATCAGGGTAGCTGTTGACAGCACTCATCGAGATTAATCTATCCTGGTCATGACCTCGTGTATAGCTTCTGTCACTGCGCTCCATGTTCTTAGGATTAGGGCAGCCACTCTCTGGAAGCGAGGGGACTTTGCGTAACTGTGGCTGCTGCTGTGATTTGTGTGCCTGAGATGAGCTCTCTTTGATCTGAATCCTCCTGGACACACACTCTTTCCTGGGTGGGACCATTTCTTCAGTAGGCCGGTGACCACCCTTTTGCCTGATGACGTCAGCGTCTGCCTGCTGGGGTCCCGGGGAGGTTGGGGATGTAGCCACTACCTTGTGTTGACCATCTGCCCTGTCAATGGAGAGAAGGCAGGCATTTCCTGGGTCTGACCTGCTCCTTGTGTGCATTACCTCTCTACCTCTTGAGTCAGTCGGTGAAAGGGGATTCTCATAGGGAGACATAGCTGGACTAGCAGTTTTATGCCGATATCTGTTCTCTTGCTTGATTGGTTGATAGACAACTCTTTCAAAAACCTCTGCATCTCTAGCCTCATAAACAACTGTGTCTCTGCTCTCTATGTAGAGCTCCCTGTTTGCAGATGGGACATGGTGTGGAGGGCAATGGTAGTAAGGTTTCCCATTATCCCTCGTGGAACGCAAGGTATAGGACTGACTATGTCTGATGCCGCTTGGCCGGTAGGGGTCCATATAATAGGGAGAGCCCTCTACTGGGCTTTTATCTGAGTAGGGGTTGTAACTGTACTCAGCACGTCCGTTGTCAAAGTAAGGCCGAACAGGGTGGTGGCCAGACTGAACCAGCCACTGATAGGGTGCCTCCTGGCTGTATGGCTGCTGGACATAAAACATGGTGTCAGGAGGTAGGACCTCTGCCTCTGCTAGTTCATAGTGACTAATTTGAGGGGCGTGGAAGGAGCGGGCCCTGCGGATGGCTGGGTGCCCCGCTATTCTATCATCTGACCTCTGCCATTGGCCTTGCTGCCTGTGGCGGCCACTGATAAGGTGCTCGTCTCTGGGGCAACCACTGTATTGAGGTGACAAAGTGCTGTAGCGACTTTCAGAGGAATGCTTGTACATGCTTTTCAGCCCTGAAAGGTGCAGGGGCAGAGCATCTGGTCGAGGGCAGTGAGGTGCAGGCATCCGTCCTGCTACACTAGGTCTATGATGACGATTACTGTAGACATCCTCAACCATCCCCAAAGTTCTCTCCTCCTCTGGGCTGTAGCGGTGAGTTGAGGATGGCTGCGGTGGATGCGGAAGGACCTCCTCTACTGAGGCAGGCATAGAGGTCTCAGCCAAAACAGTTCGGAAGTTAAAGACATTGATAGAGTCGGTGTTAACATAGATAGGAGAAGTTGATGGGCTATGAACAGAGTGGACCGGCTGAGTGGGTGTTGAGACCCCTACATTGTGATAGGTGGGTTCTGCCTGTGTGTCATCAGGCCTTACATCTCTAAGGAATTGCTCTTTCTTCTCTCTGTGGTCCTTCATCTCTGCACTACCTTCATCTAAGCTCCCAGACCCCAGTGGGCTGACATTAGGCGTGAAGTTACTCATGGTTTCTTGTCTATCAGTGAGCTGTGGCGGCTCCGAGCTTAGGTGCGCAGGCAGGAAATGGACAGGGTGAGGGCAACAATGGCTCTCAACAGGGGTGCGAGCTGAGGGTAGCCATGGGGAGATAGCGGAGACATGTGGGCCACCGTACTCCTGGGGGTATGCTTGGAGATTGAGAACAGAGGGCCGAGAGGGTCTGTCCTGACCACGAGGAGGTTCCTGTCTCTGGAGACGGTATGATGGGATGTGGGTGTGAGTGCTTTTCCTCTGGGATCCATCACTGGCCTTCTGGGCAGATTCAGCCAGAGCCAAAGCCAACTTGCGCGCCGCACTCGTCAAGGGAGGGTGAGGAGGGAGAACAGACACTGAATTCATAAGTCTATCTGCTCCTGGGGAGGGATAAGACAAACAACGCTACAGTATGACAGGACAAACAAAGCTATGGTAAGACATGATGGGACAAGACACAAAAGCTTTGATAAGAAACTACAGAATACATATTATTATGACTATTATTATTATTATTATTATTAGTTAGGTTAACATGGCATGGGAATACATGCAGAATATATTCAGTCTAAGTATACATGATGTGTGTTAAAGACCAGTGATGTACTACTGACCTGGATCAGGCAGGTTCTGTGCAGACTGACTGAGGTCTGTAAGGGCTGATGCCTGGCTTACTGTGCTGAGGGGGCTGCAGGGTTGGTAGGAGGCTCTGGGCTCCTTCCCATCTGTCACTGGAGCGTCACACTTCTCCACTGAGGGAGAAGTGGAGGGTACAGGTGGAGGACAAGCGGATGCTGCCCCCTGGGGGTCTGAAACAGCACGTGGCACGGAGGCAGATGCAGTCTGAACATCTGCTTCAGCCATAGGGGACTTATAAGACTTCTTCCTGAGTTTAGGGGAAAGCGTTTTGGTAACCTTCCTCCCACCTTTACCATGAACTGGGGTAGTATCTGGAGACTGAGAATTGCTGATGATTTTGTTAGGGGAGGAGATGGGCTCTGACTCAGTGGAACCCCCTGCACACTTCCTCCATTTACTGCTCTCCTTGTGTTGCAGTCTAGGCACTGCTGAGGGTGGGCTGCACTGAAAGGACATGGGGTCAAAGTCCAAGGTGGAGATGCCTGGAGCCGGGGGGCAAAGGTCAAGTTCATCCTCCTGATGTGGAGGTGAAACATTATGGCTCTGGTTACTGTGGTCATCTTTACTTCTGGTGTTGCGTAGGTCATCCCTGAAGACACCGGAGATGGCCTCACTAGTGGAACGAGGCCTAAGTGGGTGGTAATTTTGTGGTTCCCCTGGGATGGACGAAAACAAGGTAACATGCATAGAGACAGTGAGCCTTCAACAAAGGTAAACCACTGGGAGCCCTCATTGCTTTAAACTGCACTTAAAACAAATGCAATGTAATGTAGGTCTATACAAATCTAAAACTATAACTATGTTATTGTTTAAGGTGCACTGATAGTATCTGTAGTATCGGAATTGGTTCCAATCTGGCTCTCAAGTACTTGTACTTGGATTGACAAATTGGCAAATAAATACAATACTTTAACAAGCTCATTTTTGGCACAATAAAATAATTTTCCAGCGGAAGACAAAACGTCTGCAGTGTGGTGAATCTTTGATCTCAGTGAAGCTGTGCCAAGCTAACGTGTCTGGCAGTGTTGATAGTAGAGGAGAGGCAAAGCAGCTCCCTCAAGCCAGCCAGAGACAGTAAAAACAATACTGGAAGTGAGGTGATTCTGCTTTCAAAATAAAAGAGTAACAGTTTATATTATATTATATTTTCATTCACTATAGTCCCCCTTAAATATAATCACTCAGGTACTTTATATTACTTTATAAAACTGCAACACATGTTCATCAATATGGGTTTTATTCTGAAAAGGTGTATAATGAATGTTCATTCAGTATCAGCCAATCTACTTAATAAAGTACTCGGTACTGGTATCGGTGCACCTCTATAATAATAGTAATTATATTCCTATTGGTTTTCATAGCCAGTATAATTACCTTCCACATTGTGCAAAGAGGTCAGAGATTCCTCACTTTTGGTGGAGCGCAATGTACCACTATCACCTCTTCCACCTGCAAATGGTTTCAGACCAATTAAATCTCATTAAAACAAATCCTAAGCACCTTTTTTAAAAACATATTTCAGCAAATTGAACAGTCAAGGTGAGATGTAGAAATCGGCACTTTAAATGTTATAAGCTTTTTGATACTAAGGCTTTAAGCGTTTTGATTGTGTAAGGTAACAGTGATCTGACCTGGCAGTGCGATGCTCTTTATCTCATTTGGCTCGCTGGGGTGGCGTTTCAGCTTACGTTTGGACACAGAATGGGACTTGCCCAGGTGGAAAAAGGAGAGCCAGTTCCCCACAGGAGACTTTTTAACCTTAGCAGGAGGCCGCTTGCTACCACGACACAGAAACAAAACCATGTATATCACTCGCCACTTTGTCCAACAAAAATACACTTCATCACTCTCACACAGGCAGAAGTAAAAGAAAATGACTGAAAGCCAAATATCACTACACAGTGAGTGATGCATTATGCATCATGGCTGAATGCAAATGGCATGTTTAGCAATGCTCGTAAAGCAATTCTTTTACACACGAAAGGACACAGATCATCACTGTTGTGGACTACCTCTCCAGTGGGAGCTCGATGACTGTATGGAACTTGCCAAGTAGAGCTCCGGGACCCTCACCGACCTCAATGTACTCGCTGTGGGTGAGGCAGGGCGTGGTGACTGGGGAACCCAGCTGGGCCTGAGTACGGGCCTGGGCCTCCTCCAAAGACAGTAGCTTTGTGGAAGGGGAGCAGACCAACAGTGACTTGGGCCTGGATAAGGTGTTGTTACCTAAAGGTAGAGTGTTACAGTTATCTAGAGACCTATGCATGTACACAAACACAAATAATAATCTGTCCACTTATCCAGTCACCCCTTTGTTTCTTCCTCCCCTGAGGTCAAGAGTGATGCCTTACTTGTGTTCTCCCGTATGATGGCATTGAGTTTAGGGCTGAAGAGAGCTTCGGTGTTGTTGAGGATGAACTCCACCACCACCGACTGGATACGCACCTCCATGAATGCTGCTGTGCCACTAAAACAGGCTGACTCAATCTGTTTGGACCTGAAACACAGTTACAGTACAGGGTGACCTATTTCACTGCTTAGGACCACTGGGACATGCCCCAGTTCACGGACACAAGGACTAGAAGGAATCAGTATGGTTGGTACAATACTTGGTAATTTTACATGGCTGCTGACAGTGAAGACAGTTCAGGAGTCACCTGAGGAGGTTGGGTGCCCAGACGATAGCCAGGTTTTTAGTGTGCATGTTAGTGATGGGGCTGAAGGTGGCCAGGTGGGAGAGATGCCTCATGAGGAACTCCAGAGTCCTGTGGATTAAGAAAACAAATGTGGAATATAACGTTCACCTGCCAATTTCCAAATTTAGACAAATGAGAATCACTGGAGAAACATGAGATCTCCTCTAGCACCCTTTTACCAGCAGATGGAGACATACTATTAGTTCAATGCATAAAATAACACACAGTATCAATCTCTCTTTTAACTAATCCTGCTTTAAAACCTATATTTTAACAGTATCAATTTCCTATGATGATCTTTTATTGCCATTTAATGCTGTGTTCCACTCAATAGTTATCATTGCATTTTTACTGGGAACACATTGAGACTATTTTATATTTATCCTAAAACTATAATGATGTTATTGTTTCCACAGTCCAGGATAGGGTTTTCTATGAATTTGAGCGGTAGTATATAGTAGGAAAAAGTTTTTGATGACACATCAACCTCACACAGAGACCAAATCAGTTTCAGAAGAACATATTTTCCTGCTTGCGATACTCTGATGCAATGCATCATTTTCAAAAGTCAAACAATTCCCGTTCTGACCACTAGGATGCAACAGTGAGCTTCCAACTTGACCTGTAATGTGGAGGAGGCAGCTGCTGGATGACGTTGTGGATTTTGACTAGCCTCTCCTCATCTATGGCTGCAGATACAGCCTCCTGTGTAGACAGAGCATAAAGAGCACATCAGTGACAAGCTGATAATCAGAGAAGAGGGAGTTGTTTTTCCTTGACATTCCCACTCTCTTTTTCTTTTCATTTTCAAAGGATAGCGAGTGTGCTGGCTCGCTTAATCCCAAATTCTGCTTAAGCATGCATATCCTCTCCTGTTCCTAGAAAGCTCAGCACAATGCACTGACCCCATTTTGAGTAAAGCAGCATTTAGTTTTTCAGTTACAAAACTGAAAAACTCTAAACTGTTTCTTCAGTTCCTTGATCATCACTGGATAATTGTACAAGTATTTTCTGCAATATCTTCTTTTTTTTTTTCTTTTTTTTTAACAATTTCTGACCCCTGTGCCCATTCCCATTCCAACTCCATGCCCCAGTTTCATTGTCTGGTCCTTACTGAGAATCTGTCATAGAGCTGGTAGGTCAGCAAGGGGTTGGGCAGCTCTCTGAAGTACAGCTTGCAGAGGGAGCCCACTGAATGGATGTCCTGTCTGAACACATCTCTACTGAGGTCTGGGATCTGTTCCGAGTCAAACTCGTGCCTAGACAGAGAGAGAGAGAAGATGTAGGGATCTATGTAGGAAGTGTTTTTGTGAGGCAGTGCTGGCAGGGCAGAGTGGTCTTTTTTGATTGGCCATCTGTCAAAATCCAATAACAATACGATTTCAGCAATATAGCCTAGTGTTTACCATGTCATTTTAACAAAGCTATTTATTCATTTATCTTTCCGCCTGATATCTTGTACAAGGAAATGATGTTGAGATGATTCTCTTCATTTAGGCCTACAGTGATACCAAGTTCATTTACAAATGAACAGTACTGGATTCCTTCTTTTCAATATCCTCAACATTATTAACCATTACATTAACCTCATAATGTAAAATGCAAAATGTTGTCTTGGCCACTGTTAAGTGGGGCTAGTAAGGCAGGGTGTCCTGCCATACAGTTAGCATCCCTACCCTTTACAACCTTTAGATACATACGCTATTCAGCATCAAACCATCCTGTAAAAATATTATTTGTTATTATTCTCAACCCAATTTCAAGAATAAAAAGGTCACAAACCTCAGTTTCTGGATGTTGGAGGAGATCCCAGAGAGTCTGTAGATTCCATCCACAACGCCATGCTTCTCGATAAACTCAGCACAGCTCCTGATAACCTGGGGGACTAGGGGACGGTAAACAGTCATGAGGGGGCTGCATCATTATGTTTATATCTAACTGGAAACTACTTCGTGCTACTTCATGTGCTTGCTAGCTGTGAGCGTCTTGACAAGTAATGTAACAAGTGTAAGCGATTTTCTATGCAAGTCATGGATACATGGATATGAAGACAACACCTCTATTCTATCAACATTTATTGAGACAAGGGGTTTGAAGCTGAAAGATGCTCCAAGTCATTTGTTGACATCACGACTCCTGATTAAAGAGACTAATAGGTTGGGCATAGGGAACAACAAAATATATTGATGTATTATATTCAAAGTAAAATGTTATTGTAAATATGTTTCTTTTTTGTAAGTGTGTGGATGTGTGATAAAGTGTGTGTAAGTACTTGCGTTGGTCAATCTTCATTAGGTGAGAAGATTTGATGAGTGGGTAACAGTTTTGAGTTGTTTGTGACCGTTTTGAATAGCACAGTGTTGCACAGTTACAATCAATGAGAGTTCAAAGTATCTAACAGGGCCATCAGCTGATCTTTAAAGGATACTGAAAGACTTGCACAGTTCAACAAGGACCTAATGAAAATCCAACTCAATCCACATCAAACATTACAGCGATGTATTACAAATCCACAACACAGGCAACGGACTGACTAGCATTATGACATAGCATTATGTACCTTCATGTCCTGAGTTGTGGAGGTGTTCTCCTAGGTCACAGCCAAACACTCTCTCTCTGAGTATGCCGCGCTGCCGCAGCTTCTGTGGTGGGGGTCGTGACTTCATGAAAGACCTCAGGAATGTAACCAGCTTCCCATGCTTCTTACACACTGATTGAGATGGGACACACACACACACAAAAACACAGAAACACAGCCACTTTAAATCAATCCTTGTATCACCACAAGCGAGTCTTAAATAAATGATAAAGGAATGATAAAGGAAAGAAGAAGAATTCACTGTAGATACTCTTACAAAAGGGAACAGTACCTGGCTTTGGCACTGAGCTTTGGACAGTGGGGGGAATCTTGTCATTTATAAGCTCAACACAGTCACAGGGGAAGAAACCAACCTGCAGGTAGAGAGAAGGGGATGAGCAGAGGCGTAGTAAAAGGGAGACAGGGATGGTAATGAATTGTTCAAATCAATAAGGCACTTGGTGCAGTAGCAAACTGTTGTAGGGTGTAGGATGCAGAAATAGGTGATTAAGCAAGAGGTCACAGAGCTAAGTGCCACAACTGCATTCTTATTGTCGCCTAAAAAAAAAATACCATACCAGTCAGCATCACTGGTTGTCAAATAACCGCAATGGCAAACTGCCTTCTCGTTGCCATGGTGATTTTGATAAACAAGAGGTATGAGCATTTGATGCGAAACAATACAATGAAAATAGATCCGTTAAATAGTATTGTGTGACTGTTGAGTTTCAACATTTCTTTTATTTCATGGCAAACTGCCTTCTCGTTGCCATGGTGATTTTGATAGATAAGAGGTGTGAGCATTTGATGCACAATGATACAAAGAAACTAGTATTGTGTGACTGTTGAGTTTCAATATTTCATTTATGCTCCAAATGTGTAACAGATTCTACTTTTATCAAGAAATGCTTATTGTGAAACATAAACAAACATAAACAAACAGGAAGCCAAGCAGGAAACATGGAACATGGCTCAGACACACAAATTTGGTGGCACATCTTTTTCTCCTAATAGATTTTCCAGACTCCAAAATGTCAGAAGAAAAGTTTTGCTTAATCACTATTTTATTTTTGTTGGAAACAAGAAGAGCAGGTGCACAAATGTTTGTAGCTACATCCATTTTGCCAAATGTTTCATCAGATTTTTGTCTTCTACCATCGCGGTAGAATGCAAACGTTAGGAAATTTCAATTTTTGTTACCACATGGCATCTGCAAGCACAGTAAGCTGCACTTTCCACCAGAGTTTACTTGTTTTTACTACAGAAAAAAAAAATCAACACCCAGGTTGCCGTCTAATGTGCACCGCCTCAACATGAATGCAGCATAAGGGACGTTATACCTGAAAACCATGTTTCCCTCTCCACCAGCCAGTGTCTTCTTTAGGAGGCATGTCAATAACTGACACAATGTCCCCAACCTGGAACACAAACAATGAGATAAATATAAAAGGTTTATAGTGTTTAAAAGGCAGAGCACATTAAAAAAGACATTATGATTGAAGTTGAGAAACAACTTCCTGATCAAAAAGAGAGAGCAGGCACTGGACCCACAATGATTTAAATTAGTCCCAAAGCTGAGACTATGTTTCTCAAGTCTCCTATAGCAGAGACGTTACCTCAAAGGTCAACTCATCAGTGGCCTGGGCTGTATAGCGCTTGGTGACGTGGGCAGCAGCAATGGCAGGGACATTGATTGAGGCCTCCTCAGACACCAGTAGATGGTTCCCCTTGTTGTCAGTCTGGGAAAGAAAATGATGACTTAACTAATGAGTTAAATATTGAATCAAATGAATGGGATCCATCCTCGAGAGCCTAGAACTGACAGCGAGCGTGAGCAAACAACAGAAAAGTAGCTACCTCCATCCATGTTAGCACTGGACCACAGTTGATCTTGTTGTCGGCAATGGCTGAGAAGCGGGACAGGTAGGCGGCCAGCATCTTGGTTACTGACTGAAGTGAGACACACTTGGTCAAGATTTGAAAACTGAAGTGCCACTTTCCATACACCATACAGTAGAACAGGCTCATTTTACAAAATAAATCTTACGATAGCTTCACTTTTAATCTGTACGCAATTTCTCTGACAGATGATAAGATAGTGGAATTGTAAATCTCCGGTACCTCAACTGTGTCCTTCAAAGTGTCGTAGCGTGGCAGCTCAGTCAGCCGGGAGAAGCGTCGGTCATAGATACACAAATGCAGGTGTTTGTCCAGCACCCGGAAGTCTTCATAGGACCGCGTTACCAGCCAGCTTCGACTCTAATACAGACCACAACAGAAGAAACATCACTTAAAGACTAGTGATAGCATAGCATCTAGCTGGATGTTCTTCATTTTAAATGTGTTTCTTTCACAAATTTCCAGGATGTTTTCATATCGCAATAAATAAGACCTTTGCCCAAAGTAACGGTACCTGGCAACAGATCTGGACCAGGAAGACCAGCTCTTTTGAGTCCAAACCAGCCTTCTGCCCCTCACCTTGCCCCTCTGCAAAGGCCAGCTGGAGAAAGAAAGAGTTTTTAGTATTGAGAGGGACCATATTCTAAATAATGGATGAGTGTAATACAGCAACCTCTCTGTATGTGATCTAGTATACAAGATGGTGCACAAACCCATTTTTCCATTAAATTGTGAAACCACTTTCGTGTTCAGTGGCATTTGTAGTTGAATATAGTGACCTTATTCAACTATTATTATTATTGAAATATAATAAAGGGAATGTTTCTTAAAAACTCTTTTTGCAATTTTGACACATTTTCTGACAAACAATGTTTATCATAAAGCCTATTGGGGAAAATGTGTGCATGCCTATACCATCAACACCGTGCTTAAAATGCTCTCATCATGAATCCTGTAGTATAAAATGTATAATGCATAAGCCTCCGAGATGTCATTCCCTGGAGGCTGTAGATTCAGCACAAATTTCTTCTTCCATTCCTGTCCTCCTTCCCAATATTCCATGTGTCCCGTTACAGAGAAGATCAAAGTCTCATAGGAGTTTGGGAATACACTGATCGGCATAGAAGAAACTTGAAAGGCCCGGGGAGCCAAGGGAAGTTTTGGTTATTTATAACTGTTAGCAGTTCATCTAGACACACTGTTACACAACGCAAAGCGACCTAGTTAACCATCAGTGCTCATCAGTAACACAGTAAACCAGCCCTCCAACATAGAACGCCTTCAGAAATCCTTGAAGAAATCATGACAGAACAACTGTTATGTGTGGATGCCCTTTAAGCAGTGCAAGAAATTGTCTGAAGTAATACTCACAATCAAACAAACTGAATTAAGTAATAATACTGATGGGGCCATGTGGTGAAAGGGTTGATCTGGTTCAAGAAAAGTTAAAACATGATGGTTTTAAAAAGGAAAAATCTAATCAAAACTGAGTCCCCATTTTATGCATGCTTAGGCATCTCTCACTTCATGATGTTCATACCTGTGACAGTCAAAGTGAAACAACCTCACAAAGTTCAGACCCAATCCTCCCATAGAAACATACGTGCAGACGTATACGTGCATTTATATTTATTCCTATACGGCACAGAAAGCTCAAATAAATACAAAATCAACCACACATTAAAATTACCTGCTACTACAGCTACTAAGATATCCACCCACAGTGGGACAGCTGGAGGAAGTGGCTCCCTCATGGTGTGGGACCGCAGTCCTGGGTCTCAATAAGCTGCTCCGATAAGCCGAGTTGGGACCAAGAGCAGCATGAGATTTGCAGCAGCAGAGTTAAAGCAATGCTGCTTGCTATGCCGTGCCGCCTTATGTAAAATGCTCGTTCACAGTGCATGGGATCATCATGTACTCATTGCTCTGAAAAGGGGGCTGCTTCCCACTGTTTCTTTACACTCCTTGCTGTCTCTGTCTCTTCCCCCTCCTCCCTCTCTTGCACTCTGCCTCCATCTCTCCCTCCCACTCTCAGTCATGCCCTGCCTCTCTACCGTTCTCTTTTCTGGTGACAAAGGAGCTTGGCAGTAAATAGGCTCAGCCAGCACACATCGACGCACACGCTCATACGTCACACACAGGCAAAGCTGCGGGAGATGGATGACCCTTCTTCATTTCAAAACAATCCTCATTCATCCCATTCTCAAGATGAGAATTGAACTAATCTGGAGTGGAATCAGCTGTGTCTGTGTCTGTGTGTGTGTGTGTGTGTGTGTATCTGTAAGAAGGAGAGGCAGACTGCTGTCCTTGTGCCATTTTGCAATGATGATGATACAAGAGACCTGATCTCTACCCTCCCTGCCCCCACATTTTGTGAATAAAGGGGCAGGCAAATGCATCATGGGAGCCACAGAAAAAAAAAAAAAA
>OOFE01021840.1:0-17048 GCA_900323365.1 Monocentris japonica | reverse complement strand
GACTGGTCTGCGGCTATGCAGCCCCATACGCAGCAAGCTGCGATGCACTGTATGTTCTGACACCTTTCTATCATAGCCAGCATTAACTTTTTCAGCAATTTATGCTACAGTAGCTCTTCTGTAGGATCGGACCAGACGGGCTAGCCTTCGCTCCCCACGTGCATCAATGAGCCTCGGGCGCCCATGACCTTGTCGGCGGTTCACCGGTTGTCCTTCCTTGGACCACTTTTGGTGGGTACTAATCACTGCATACCAGGAACACCCCACAAGACCTGCTGTTATGGAGATGCTCTGACCCAGTCGTCTAGCCATCACAATTTGGCCCTTGTCAAAGTCGCTCAAATCCTTACGCTTGCCCATTTTTCCTGCTTCCAACACATCAACTTCAAAAACTGAATGTTCACTTGCTTCCCAATATATCCCACCCCTTGACAGGTGCCATTGTAACGAGATAATCGATGTTATTCACTTCCCCTGTCAGTGGTTTTAATGTTGTGGCTGATCGGTGTATATTAAAAGACATAAAACCACTTTCATGTGACTGCAGGATTTGATGTCCCTAGTGTCTGATCCTTATATAGCCACATGAGCAACTTGCTGAAAAACTCAGAACACTTTTCATCCACATGCATAGACCATTTTTTGTGTTTAGGCCTATCAACTTCAAAAATGCAACTTCAAACAAAATCTATTACTCAAAGAATATTTTCTGTTTCCCCCCCTCTTCTCCCTCACTCTTGTATCTCTTCATTTTCACATATGCCACCAGTCTTCTCAGTTCATCAGTCCTTTTTTTCCTCTTATTTTTGTGCAATGTATAAAAGGCATTTTGGGGGAACTTAGTCCATGCCTGTCTCAACACAGCGCCTTTGTTTTACTAGCAGCAAGAGGCTAGCACCAGCCATGGGTTGTTTCAAACCACAGGCGTCACAGGTATCTGTGCTCTTTGACGCTACAGGCATGAGTGGAAAGCGAGACAAATATATAGGTCCAAAAATCCTGAAGCAAACATCAAAAGAATCAGAAAGTCACTTACTATTTTCCTTTTTTCTGCTTTAAGGTCCTCTAATTTTTCATCTGAAAAATAGTTTGGAAGTCATATTTAAAGACTTCAAGTAAAACACGCAAAATGACCATTATGTGGCATGTTATATATATATATCTATATATATATATATATATATATATATCTATATATATATCTATATCTCAACAACAAATCAGATCGTACCATTCTTTTCAGTTCTCCGTGAAAAAAGAACAATAAGCATTTTTCGAAGTAACCACACTCTAAAGGGCAGAGTAAAAAAATGGTTAATAGGTTTTAGTTACTACATGATTAAAATGTGATCAATTATCTTAGATACTTACAAAAATGGAAATACGACAAAGGGAAGAGACAATACAAGCCGTCCCATCAGCTGTTCAGGCAGGTACCAGAAATACACAACCACACATGTGATCAGGTAGAGAAGAGATGAGTAAAGAAGCAGTCGCCCAACCCATATCTTCAGCTGCCTTTGATACTTTTCACCATATTCCTCAAGAGTCTGTATATCCTGTGAAAACAATGACAAATTTGTATATTAATACAGAAAAGTGGGTGAAAGGTTTTTTTGGCAGATCATTTCAAAAACCAAAACAGAGACAGACTTAGATTAAGTTGCCTATTGTGGAGCATTCAAGTATTCACTTTGTTCAGAAGTTTAAACAGACTACAAACCCCTCAAAGATCTAATAAGTTGGCTGCTTCATTTCTGAAATCAAAATCTATTCGGCTTTACTGTTACATTTTGCAAGAAACAAATGACTCATTCATCTTTCCTTTTTTAAAAAGAGGGAAATGAAACACCTCTGCTATAAAAAAAAAAAAAAGTTGATAATCCCCATCCCAAAAATAGTTGGTGGGCAAAATAAGACCCAGTCTAAATCACTGGATAAAGTGGTGCTGCCATAGCATGTGTGTCTGTCACTCTGAGCTTTGCATAAACTGAAGCCACACCACAGGCTCACTGTGTGTAGTATAACCAGACACATAAAAAAGCCAAAATACTCTTGATTGACACCAAGTTTATCTAGAAGAGGAGTAACAGACCAACCCCCATCTCTGCATGTCTTCACATGACATAACAAAGATTTTTTTTATTTTAAAACAAGGAACAACCAGAGCCTTGGCTGAAAGATGGAAAACAAAGACCAGGTTGCCCAGTAGTTCAGAATGCTGGTTCAATCGCTGGTACCACAAAAGCCCTATACTGCCCATGAGCAATGACACCTAACCTCCCAGGTATATGTGTAGTGACCTGCTTCAAGGACAGGTATTGAAAACTACCTAACACTAGCTAAACTGAAAACTTTAGCTCCACTTTTTTTTAAAAACCATAAAATTATGAGCTTATCGTTCCTTGTAAAAAGAGATTGTGCTTTCTTATTATTTTCAATAGACAGAGGTTTGTCTGTTAACTTGACTGTAAGTATGGGTAAAGACAAGGGGCACTCAGGGATGCTGAGGTAAAGTTTGCAGCAAAGAAATTAGAGGGGAATGCTTCTGCCTCAAGAGATGAGCGCAGCGATACAATGTCTCTCCTTTCCCGATATGGTCACTGTGACTGTTTTAAGTATTTTAGTGTGCTGATAAAACTGATTGAAGCACATTAATATTTACACTGTCAAGTCATCAATCAAAGAAACATCACTGACTAGGTATCTAGTCATTTATCCATTTACAGTTGCCTAGATTTTCTCATCGACCCTAGTAAGAGAGGATAATGGCCATTTCGGTCTGACGAGCTGGGCAATAAACTTCTACACTACTGATTTCCCTCTGCTCAGAGCACTTAGTCTACTCTCTCTACAGCTGAGCTGACAGAATGATGCACACCCCTGTTGGGCGGAGGACCACATTGCATCAAAATGCACTCATTTAACCTGTCTAAGATGGGCTTAATTCAGTAGATGCAAATTAAATTTTCTGTATTGTTTTTTTTCTTGAACAGTGCAAAGAAAAGCTGACCCAAGATTTTACAATGCATGAAAACCTGTAGTCTACCATGTTAGTGATGTGGCATCCAGTTGGAGTAAACAGAGTGGAAAATTGTGTATATTCTTAATTGGCACACGAGTGTTCAGAGAACACTGTGGCTGTTGGAGTTTTAATCAGAGAGGATTTACAAAGGCAGTGATCACCTTCCCTGTGTTGGTGCCACCAAGTAATCACTCACACCTGGTGCCATGATGATTAGTTGAATTGATTAAATGTACCAACCTCATGCCAGTTAGGTCAGTCACGTTCCTATGCTGGTGTAGGAGCTTTATTCAACCAGGTGGACTGAGACATGCGTCATTTGCTGGTGTAACCTTCCTCACAGTGCTGAAAGACCTTAAAAATCCCTATTGAGTTTCAAATCAACTTGCTATTGTAACCTGTACTGTCTTGGATACAATTTTATATAGGCACTGTAGCCCAATCATCTTTTAACAAGTGATCATCAGCTGCTTGCAAAAAAGCAGTTTATTGCCATTTTAAAGTAAAACTAGCAAGATGTGTGGGAGATTATCATTTCCATTATGCTAACACTTGCAAATCATAGCAGCTGTACCCAGTTATTTATGCTGAATATAAATACATACAAGGGTTTGAGGCATTTACTTTCCCCCCTGCATGTAATTCCAATACGCTAAGTGAACAGAGAGCATTTTTAATCATAAATTGGAACTCTCACTTGAGCAGACAGCATGACCAAGAATCTTTTAGGTTCTGTGGTTTTTATGAGTCCCACAATGCACATTAGGCTATGCAGCCTAAAGGCTACAACATGTTATGGATTTGAATTCCTTTGGTAGGTCATGTTATAGTACATTATCTCACAGCCTATCTGCAAATGCAAAAATCTAAAGCATTCCCAAGTGGAAACGCATCCAGAAATAGGCTATACTATGACAGCTAAATGCATTTTATAGAATTCATACCAATACTTCTGGGAATCTATCGGAATAGCCTATGTTAATACCCAAAAACATTTTGGCTAAAACCTACCTTATCAATTCCTTCCAAAACCTCCACAGTGGATGGTTTAGTCTGTAAGGTAAAACATTTTGAAATTCAAGTCAAAGAGAAAATTAAAATATGACATTTGGCAAGTACAGCGCTATCTTTGCGCAATGATAGTTCTCTATAGACTCTAGACGCTTCCCATTTCATCTTGCAGTTTGCATATCTTGCTTTGTGTATGTGCGTGTCTGTGCAGTTTATAGGGTAGTTTTATGTGTGCCTGTAGCAGACTGTACAGTGGTAAATAGGCTGAGCTTATAGCTATTTTGATTAGTGCAACATATGCATTTCAATAAGTGTGCTTTTGTCCAGCTTTACCTTCGACTTGTTAGATAATGTTTTCTATCCTAAATCCTAAACTTGGCATCTAAAGGATTTTCTGTAGCTCTAGGCATGTGAACACTCTCCCACTCAAGCATGGTAAGCTACAACAAATAATACTGAAAGTCCGATTCCTAAATGCAGTCCAAATCTGTAAACCTGCAAAGGAATCACAAATTACAAAATATGTGACAAACTTGTTCTATTTGCCAAACTACAAATTGTCCCTTGGCGTGACTGATGTAAATGAGAGAAAATAGTAATGTAGCAGCAAATACTATATAGTAAAAAGCCAAGTCTAGAAAAGGTTTGCATACACACCCTCCACCGAGAGACAACAGCCCCCATGTTGCTGGTCCTACAATGAAGGTTACTGTTTCTGGTACGCTTGACTTGATATTTCACACAGACAACCTCTCCACCTGTTGACGAAAATAATAGTCATCAACTTGCTTTACATAACGTTACAGATATTGGCAACACACAGCGGGTAGGTAACGTTAGCCATTCGCCGACAAGTACCACCAACCTCTTTAACCAAGCTACAAATAGTATTTTGGTGACCTGGCCTTGCTGTGCAGCCTGGATAGATGAGATGAGCTGAGGAATTTAGACGAACATAAGCTGTGAAACTTGAAGAGCCACAGTTACCCAGGCTAAACTGACTACACTAGTAACGTTAAGTTAGCAGAATTGATAATACCGTTGCTAGTTTGCGGCGACAACAGATATTACTATAACTACAATAATCAACAAAAGGTGCGATAAAGACGTAATACTAACCTCACGGTGAAGGTCCGTTACCTAACCCATCTGACGTTACCCACTAAACATACCCATCTATAATCTGTTACAACTGCCGTAAGCTAGCTAACGTTAGCTAGCTAGCTAGTCCACAACTCTCAGTCACTTTAACCAAGTTAGCTACGGCTAAACTCGACTATTTGTGTTCCGCCTTTGCATGAACAAGCATAAATTAGCAACGCACACAGCAAGTGAAAGAGTATTTATTTTAGCTTTATATTACTTGGAGGTATTTACCTTGGCAGCTAACTTATCCAATCTCCACAGCACCGCTCTTGTCTTGAGTCGGAAGACGTGGATGAGGGGAGTGTCCGACAGCAACATGGAACATGAGCGTTAGATCAGGACTCAAAATAAGTCACAGACCTGTTTGTGGAGGGTCCCTACATAACAAAGAACAGCCTGCCCGTGAGTTTTAATGAGCTTGGGTCCGGACCAACAGATGTACTCAATGTGGGCTCTGGATTATTATTATTATTATTATTATATGCCCAAATCTATGTTCATTTGCTAATTGTCTTGGTAAATGTTATGTTGCCACACATATTTATGAAAAGCATAATATTTTCCAGAGGTAGGTGTTTAGGGCATTTTTAATATTTTAGGATAACAAATAAAATGGCTAAAATTGATGTCGTCTGCTCGTTAAAACTTGGTCCAATACCCTCAAATAGCCTTTCTTGGGTTTGGACCGGTTTGAACATAATGCAACATACATTTCACACTGGCCTTGCCAGGTGATTTCACTGATTAGTTCCTCCTCTTTGGTTGAAGGTGTGCTAATCAGTGAAATCACCTGGTGTAGTGTTTGGTTGGAATGAAAACCTGCAAACTCTCGGCCCTCCATGGACCATAGTTGCCCGTCCCTGCTCCACTCTAAGCTGTTCAGTAGTTGAACTGGCAAAGCAGCTAAAACTTGTATGCTATATGTTTCTCATTCCTGGTCCTCGTGGTCCAGGCCAGAGGACTGCTGATTTTCTATCCTACTAGGTAGTTAATTGCATTCACCTGGTGTCTCAGGTGTAACTCGGTGTTGAATAAAACTCTGGCGTCTCGCCTCTTTGTTCAGCAAAGCAGTTTATTTAAATGCACGGATACTATTCTCTGAATGGGGAAGTACCTAGACAGTGGTTATATAGAGAGAGTGTAAGGCGGGGATGGATCTATGCCCATCTTCAAGGTTATTCTTCTAAACCCAGTGGGAACAGGTTTTAGCTAGCTGTGTGATATGTTTCTTATCTTGTTTACCGGATTCAGTAGTTTTCCACTCTGGCCTTCAGTACTTTTCCACACAGAATTACAGTGATTCATAGGTCATGTTATTATACAATATTAACATCATAATAGCACTTAAAGGTTAAGGCATCATTTCTTCCACACTCAGTCCCTGATTAGACAGCAGGGCTCTGGGCCCTAGGACCAGGATTGAGAACCACTACATATCTTAATCAGGGGCTGAAAAGTTACTACATCCAACAGCCTCAATGCTTCTTTTGTAACAGCCATAATCTCCTATATCATTGTAATCTGCCAGTCAGCTAAATTTCCATTGTTCACCCCTTTATGCATTATGATTATTGCAGGTCTAATAAATTACGCAGAAAAATACAAACGACTACTCACATAGCAATCAATCTTCAAACAGTGTTTCAGCAGCACTTGTTGCTCTACTTCTTTTTCATCTATTGTGGGTGCAGTAAAGTAGGCAAACCTTTAGGCCCTACATTGCATTTAAATGAATGGGCGGCCATTTTTCCGTTAATCCTCCAGATCTCCTATAAAACCTCCTTGCCCTACACTTATTGAGCCTACTACTTTGCAAATGAGTTTTCAGTGAAACTGAAATGGTGTAGAATAATAATACTCAGGTTTTACTGTATTATTCCAAAAAAGGTTAGCTGGGGTTCAGCCCATAGACGGACGAAAGTAATACATGAAGTGACATCACCCATTGGCTTTCTATTGGTTTGTTTAAAGCCTGGAAAATGGGATTTCTGGTCGCAGGTTGAGCCATGGAGGGTGAAGTCCACAACTGCAGGAAAATCCAGCCCATATTACATGGTCATAAAGTGCGCCCGGATGTAGCCTGAGTCGTTGTCATCGCAGAGAGCCTCCTTACATGCCTTTAAAATTCATGCAGATATCTTCCTAATGGCATTACAAAAATAAGAGGAAACATTAGAAGAAATTAAATTAGCCATTGTGACAATAACGTCTTGTTGAAAAAAATATTGACTTAATATTTCCACAAAGAGAATGGGCCTTGGTCCCACTGACAGGGTGGGTGGAGTTTCATCATGTTCTGCAGCCAGCCAGTAGAGGGAATTAGTGGGACTATCTCTCGCAGGTCTTCTGTGTTAGCTTCAAAAGCCAAGGCCCTTGGTTCAGCCTAAGGCCTTATCTAAACAATAAGCCAGAGCTAGAGACTGTGGTTTCCAATGATTATATAACAACTAAATGTCAAACTCCACTAAAGGTGTTGCTGTCAGTGTTGTGTCAATGTGACATTCTACCTACTCCACAAAACACATTGTTTTGAAAGAGCAGCAGAGGTGAAAAGTGTCTGTATCATATGCAAGCATAGCTTTGGTCTTTTTTGCTATTTTCACAAATGTAAACAAAAGCTGAGCTGAAACAAACTGCCATACAGTCACAAACCACAGCCAGACACTAGTATACTGGGCTTTCAGATGACATATTGTACCCTCTGGTAGCCACATTGGAGGTCCTCAGCTCTTGGGCAATGCCGGCTTAGAACAGCTGACTGCGTTTGTAATTGTACAACTTTGGTTAATTTCTGTCCTGTTTTTTTAAATTTTTGGACATTTTTGATTTTTAAGGAAAGATTAGGAGGAAAGATTAGGAGAGAGAGGGGGATGACGTACAATAAAGGTCTTGGGCTGGATTCAAACACAGGACATCATGGTTACATGGTATGCATTTTTGCCAAATGAACCACTAGAACACCGCTTCTGTGTTATTTATTACAGGCAACTGATCATTTCCTCACTGATATAGTATGTGGTTGATTTTGTATTTAGATAATGTCAGCTTGTTAGCTAGCAGCTAACCATCACTGTGTTGATCTTTTCTTTTCCATTGCTCTTAGTTAAATTGCAAAAGAAAGGCATTGAAATAGCCAAAGCCAGGATTTGAAACTTGGTAACTTTCCTCTTGGCAACAGTGAAAGTTCAACCACCTCTACGCACCACCTCAACAGCTTTTACCCAAGGACTGTGTCCTTACTCAACACTTCTGTGATTAAGTTTCTGTTGTCCATATTCTTCACTTACTTCACAGAATCTGTTGCACAACAAAGCTGTCAAGTGTTTTTGTTTAGGATTTTTTTTCAGCCAATGTTGTGTTCACACTAGCTAAGAATCCATTCTGCATCTGATGTGTCCAGGGCTCTACTTATATTTGAACGTTCGATTTTTTCAGCGTTGCCATGGTTATCACGTCACGTTTATGCCATGAACTTGAGACGGTTGTCTTTTTTTTTGCACAGACAGTAAAACTTAATGAGGAATAGACACAACTGTTCTTGTATCAGATGATACAGGTAATAAGTCACTGTGCACGCGAGTACATGAAAATCCAATAAAGCGACATCTTTGAGCATGCTTCCATGTTATTTAGCTTGACCAAAGTAGCGTCTAATGTCTTCACATTGGTATCGGATATAGGTTACATTTTAAAATAGATATGAACAGTCACCAAAAAAAATCGGTTATGACCCACATTTCGGAATTGAGCTTAATTGCCTGAGTATGTTTGCCTGTCAGTGTTCACCCTGTAATGGACTGGCAGCCTATCCAGGGTGTTTCCCTGCCTTCTGCCCACTGTATACTGGGATAGGCTCCAGCCCCTATGACTAGGAATATGAATAAGAGAGTAAGGGGTCAGAGCTATGCCGGAGACCTGTGTAGGAGGAGATAAGATATTGCAATGTTGCAACTGGTTTCTGTTGGCGGTGGATAAAGGTCATGGATTATTAATGCACCTTTAATCTAAATTTAGAATGTCTAAGGCAAATTCAACTTTTTTTCTTATTTGGTTAATTTTTTATCATCACAATTATGGCTGCAGTTGCTTTTCTGGCCCTGTGTGACATTGTGCTGCAGCGGACTACGCATGCTCATTGTGGACTTTCAGTTTAGCGAGTGGGCCCAACGGGTCAGACCACACTTCGCATACAAGCACCCAGTTGGGTAATTTTAGTGGCACAAGTACAAGAGGATATAAAGTGACCTGGCACTTGGAACTCAACATAGTGCTGATTATTTAACAACAGTTACCACTTTACCACTTAGATAGAAAGATAGAAATCAAATATTTAGGACCATATTAACCGAAGGACTGAACTTCATTGGTGAATCAATATGGTGTTAGGTTATTCCACTATTGGTTGCTTTATTGACTGGTAAAGCAATGAACAGTGCTCCATTCAATGCATACATTTGCTTTTGTGCTTTTTGTTGTGATTATTTTGATATTAGTTTTGGTCTGGAGTTTTTGATGTTGAGAGGTGTGCAACACTATAATTTATGTGGTCCTTATAATCGCGATAACCTCAACTAATCATTTCCTATAGTTGCTGATCAGACCTGCACAACGGTCAGGAGGTATTTTGGATCATTCCTCTACAGAACTGTTTCAGTTCATTGATATTTTTGGGACGTCTTGCATGAGCAGGTCATGCCACAACATTTCAATAGGGTTAAGGTCAGGACTCTGACTTGGCCATTCCAAAATGCAAACTTTGCTCTGTGTAAGCCATTGTTTGTTACTTTGTCTGTAATCTTTAAAACCCAGAACAAAATTCCTTGCTAATTCTATCGTTTTCAAGTGTGCACCTCACCAATGTTTCATTAAATTAGGCCCACAACACCATCAGGAGGCTCATTAGTAAATACTGGTGTCCCAGAACCACCCACCTCTGTACACTGATCAAACCTACATTTAAACCACACTGCACCTACACCTTTCACTTACCCCAAAGCATTACAACTGATCATTTCCAAACAATAATAACAATATCAATCTCACCAATAAAAGGCCAATGGGAACACTGGAAACAAAGAGAGGGCAAAGAGGATGAAGCACGGACCATTGTGGGAGTTCAAAACTTCGAGCCCAGGTCAATGAAAATCCTCACGCACCCCAAAAAGGTCATGATGATACTGTCTGCTCCAGCTTTTCTTGCTAGAAATTAGAATACTGTAATGTTAACTGCTAATCAAAAGGTTTGTTTCCTTGTGTGAGACTTAATCCGATTTATTAAATTCTGTAAATATGTTCATTTATGGAATAATTTTGGAGCCATGACTTGATAACAAATCTAGCTAGCTTGTTTTAATTTCATATTAATAAATTTCCATTTTGCTACACTAGCCGCCAATTGATATAATACAATAGTGATTTAACCTATACCTAGTTCCTGATAGACTTTACATTTGCTGTTTGGTAGCTATTTCCGTTTGTATTCTCCAGGGGGCGTGTCTTCGCCTCGAGTTCATCTCCCAGGAAGACAATTATGACATCATTTCGATTTTAATAAATTGTTGTTTTGTCACTGGCTTTTCAAATGGTAAAATATTATTTTAAAAACATTTCAGGGCGTTACAAAGAACAAAAGTAGCCTACGAAAAGTAACCTAGCTAGTTGGCTCATAATGAACAGAGATCATGCTTGTTTTTGATATCTTTAAAACCCTAAGCATCCATTGATTCTATGAGGTTGTTGGGCTATACATTAGTATACTTGTCATTCAAACACATTTCCCACATGATAACCTCCTTAGGGAATATAAATGGCATAACACCGGGAAAAATCCTTTCACGCACAGGAAGTGATGTGTATTACATTACCGCAAGCAGCAACAGCAATTTGTTTAAAATAAATGGAAGAAGAACTGGGTAGTTAGCATGAGCAGTGATAGCCAAGATTATTGCTTCAAGTTCTCGTAGGTCGCTTTTATATTGTCTCCAGCTACCTTTGTAATTTCAAAATCAAAGGCAGCCATGTACAGTAGTACAGCCATGACGTGTGTCAAACTCAAAAAGCATTTATGAAAAACATTTATGCTCACTGCTTGCCTTGTCTTTATATGTTACTTGAAAATCTGAATGCCACTGAGCCCTACATGCAAAAGCAGGGAATTCTGTTTTTAAATGCTTGTATGTAGTGTGAGTGTAGACTTTGACAGAGAAGCCCACTTTCTTAATTTGGAACAGTTTATTCTGCCTTCTCCAGTTTAGTGTGATGTGTTATGTCATTGTTATTTTGCTTGTTATCTGATCCTAAAAATTATATACATCCAAAAGTATTTATTAATCAAAATGCATTACACCAGATAAAACTACAGTCCATTTGTTATCCAAAACTACACCAAATTCACCCCATGTCATGAACTTCAAGGTGTGTTCTCTCCTTTCACTTTCAGCTGAAATTAACCTAATCATTGTTAGGAGGGCGGCTTAGACAGCGACCACTGTGTAATAAAAGGGTAGCCCACACACAGAGACAGTTGAAATCTCACGACTAGTGCCAGTTGACTGAATAAACGTGAGATTTGATGTACTATGTTACGACTGAATTTGGGAAACACATTTTCTTTGTGCAGTGAAGACTTAAAAAACCCACCAGGACAGATGAACAAGTGCAAACTTGTTCTGCTGACACAATGTAGTTATCCATTTTTAGTATTCAATTACTTAACTAAATGTGGTACATAAAGTTCATAGCCTCCCTACCCCCATGCACCCACCCCAAATCATGAATTGCGTTTTTCTTTGTGTGTTACTGCTACGGAGGTCACCAAACAGTTCATTTTAAATAGTCCCTGAAGAAAGCATTGACTTGACCTGATGCCCATGAGAAAATGCTCTTGTTTATCTAACATGGCAAATGAGAAATCCCTCATCTTGGGACCTAGGCTCATTAAAGTATTACCGCTGGTCCACAACCAGTTGTTTTGACCCAAGAACTAAGGAGTCCATAGTATGATTGATACAGGCAAACATTTTCTCCAAATCAGTGGACACTCAAAGACAAAATGTTTACTTTGTCCCCTCTTCATCTGAATCAATATGAGTATCAAGTCATGTTAATAAACTCAATTGCTAAGGGATGAATCAACCCAAAATTTTTATTATTGGTAATTCTGATATTTGTTGTGGCAGCCAATATCAATAATATGCATGTAAGCATAGTCCCAGTCCCAGTAGGGCACTCCATGTACTCTACATTGACCCAATGGGAGGGAAGTAGAGTGAACCTTGGGATATGGTTTTCAATGAGACCAAAGTATCAATTTACTTGGGACCCAACACTGTTAAAATATATTGAAATATAATGGAAAACAATAGTGGGCATGCAAGCACAACAAGAGAGTGACCAAATTTTCTATCATAATAATTGAGAATATGGAGCTGTGCGTTTCACTGCAAACCACATTCCATTGTGGCTGTATATTTTAATTAACAAGGAACTGTCTTCATATAACGTTCAGACTTTTTTTCTGGCTCCATTTACTTTCATATATTTTGAAATCATAGCCTAAAAATATTAAAAGTCACCTTTCATAACACAGTCTCCCAATAAATGTTAATAACTTAATCACTTTATTGTCGAACTAAAAGTAAAATTGGACTTCTGAAATAACACCTCAGACA
The DNA here is from genome assembly GCA_900323365.1 of Monocentris japonica. Lineage (NCBI taxonomy): Eukaryota > Metazoa > Chordata > Actinopteri > Trachichthyiformes > Monocentridae > Monocentris > Monocentris japonica. The sequence goes on along the minus strand of OOFE01021840.1, from coordinate 4,196 downwards.
TATATATCTTTACTACTGATTGTAGTGTAGGCTGTAATCTTCAGGCTATGTTTCAAGAACAAGACAGAATAATAGTAGTTTAGATTTCACCACCTTAACCAGTGGAAGAATTAGTCTTTAAACCAATGAAAGCAATTTCCAAAGATAATTGAGAACATGTTGCGATACATATGCATGAAAAAGGGATTTTCCATACGACCGACTCATATGCTCATGTAATTGATTGAGGGGATGACCCGTTATATTAAATGTTATTTGAGAACCATCAAAACGCACAAAATTGCAAATTGCCCAGCTTGTATCTGAATTAATACCTCATTCATCATCATTATGGGTTGATAAGTTAATTTAACCATTTCATTCCGTCTTAATGAGCTATAGTTGAATTAATGTCATGTAATATATGAAAGTAACATTTGAACAGAGGCAATGATTTGAGACAAAGAGGAGAGACTACTTCAGAAGCATAATGGTGGCATAAATCTCCTCATCAGGGTCCGTGTTGCTCGCTTTCCTAACACATTTTAGCTAACTAGGCTCTGAAATGCAACTTAAGCTTTACTTGAGTAAGACTTCAGCTTTACAGTAATGGCATGCCTTGTTTTTTGGCATCATGGTGTGATGCAGTATGATGTTTTGATGATTTTTGATTGGCTAAGGCTGTGCATTGCAGTTCGCCAGAAAAATGAGGCAACAGCTGGTGTGGCATTTGTAAATAGTATACTGCATCAGATTCCAATGTGAGGACAGTATGCGTTTAGAAATATGATGGAGAAATCTCCCAGTCGGGTAGAATCGAGCTGATGCTTTTCAAGTCTGGAAACGGGGACAAAAGAAGTACATGCTTTGTGTTTTTAATGAGAATTACAATTTGTCGGTGTCTAGCTTCACCCCAAATTGCATAGTCTACTATCATTCGACCGTATTAAACTTTACCTTTCTATTCCCTGGTCTTTAGTGAGCGTGTGTGACCAGAGGAGTGTGTGTTTTGTCTTGTAGTTCCACCTTAAATGCGTTTTGGCCCCGCTTGCTCCCTGTAGTTTAGGTTTTTTGTCCTCCCGCAGCAGCTGTCACCCTGCATTACTCGCAGTCAGCTAAATGAAACATTATTCTAAACATATGCATCGTAATCAGTCCGGTCACACTTACAAGAACACGCGTTAATAAGGCAATCAATCACTCTGGAACAAGCAAGTTGTTCTGTAACAGCTCATAAACAGTGTGTAATGAAGAATTGGAGGTTAGCATGACACGGCGCTGATCAGATAATCAATGTCAAAGATGCGATGAATGTCAGTAAATGTAGTTTTCATGTCGTTTCTATAAAATCCTCAATTTACAACAAGCAGTTCAATTACCCTGAAAATACAGTCAATTAAATAGGGGTGATTGGACAGTAGGGGCAGGATCATCGATCTTTGCATTTCTATCTCGCTGGTGGACATTTAATTTGGTTTTTCTATTAGCACCGAAATAAAGAAAATATAAAATATATTAAACAACCCAAAGATTTATTTTCTTGTCAAAAACAATTCGGCGAAGGTGACAGACAGTTTTCTGCATTTTATGATGAATTCTTTTTTCGGTCTTGCACATTGGATACAAAACTAATCGTGTTATTGTGGGCAGTGTTTTTCTGGCCTCTGTCTTTTCCTCTTTGCACCTCCATCTATCTCAATGCCTTTGTTGTATGGGTTGCAACCCTCGCTTTAGTAAAGAGCAAGGAAACACGGTGATATATCACGCCCACATTTGCTGCCCTAATCCTATTTCTTTAATGGGGACGTTCAAAAAAGCAACTTATCTTTAAGTCCCTTGGGGGCATTCTAGTGTAGGCTATATTTTAACCAACTGCAATTAACGACAGTATCAGCTTGTATCATTTAGAGGTAATGTAAAAATAATGGTAAATTATAGGGCCGGAATGACCCGTGATGGCAGGCCTCATATTCCCAGTAGTTTTCCACGTAGTTTTAATTAATGTTAGACAGAGTTTCCTCGTAGAAATGGTGTCACAGCACCTAAGTAAGCCTAATCGGCGAGACGTCTTCATTGTCGGAGCCTATGTAATATATACATTAAATTAAATTGCTTCTATGTTTTGGGAGGATCGTTCAACACGTCGATAAACAACATCTGACGTTACAGTTTTGATTATTTCAGGCAGTGAAGGTAAAGAAGATGAAATTAGAAAAAACAAAAATCACAGATAGAAAGGGGGAAAAAATCCAATATTCATTGTATGGCTGGTTTTGTTAATTTTGCAAGGTGTGTGTGTTATTAATGTAAAGAGGCGAAAATGTGTAAAGATTTTTTATTATTTATTTTCCAAGAACAAACACGATCAATAAATAACATGATTTACATTTCATATTGCACATTTTTTTCTCAAGTTAAAATATTTAAATTCATACAGTCATTGATATTTTAAATACAGAGATATAACCTAATGTACAGATATCACAGAGACCCTAGAGACAAAGGCCAATAATATTTTCATCATTTAATTTCAGTGCTCGTTTATCAGCCCTTTAAAGCCTCTTTTGAGTGGACCATAAAAAATTTGGATTATTGGTGGCTTCACAGGCCAATTGTATGTGATGGTCCTATTGGCGTGTACATCCAGTGTTTTAACATTGAAAACATTCAGCAAGTCACATAAATTAAATTAAAAAATAAAAATAAAAAAGGTGTTTAAAATAGCCTACCATCCACACATCATGAAGCATGTTCCAGGGCAATCAATATTTCAGTTTTCAACTATCAGTAGGACTATTCATGTTATTTGCAAAATATTTCACGATTTACAGTTCACATGTTTTATAATTAACATATTGGTGATGTTCCAACAGGAACGGATAAAATAGCACGTAGCCAATTTTTACAGGCGCAGACAAATTGTGAAGCCAGGCTTTTGTCTGAACTTTCGGCTTGCTCAGTCCCGGTAACTGTATGCTGAGTGAAAAAGTCCTATAGGGATTACATATGGAAATACCGGATTTGATTTAATAAGGTTAAAAAAATGTGTCGAGGTATTTTCCCATATCAGTAAAACATTTTTTCAGGGCTCTTGGCAGTTTGTATTTACTGTTTTTGAAAGCCTCCATGTGTCCAATATTAGCCATAATATAGTAGTGCATTGTGTGTACCTGGAATATCGGTTTGTTCCAGGTCTTTTATATGTCTAATGACTTCCCTCCGCGGGTTGTTAGCACTTGACAGCGGGTCTCAAAACGAGGAACTTTCTTACAGTCGTGTATTCAAAGGAGCTCCATCTAGGTACATGATTGGCAATTTTTGTCATAATCCTCTCATTATTAACATAAAAATTGACACGATAGACGCGGCGCAAAATCATATGCACCCTCCACCTGATTAGGGACGTCCCTGGAGCGGTGGCCGGGTGTTGGAGACGCTATTGCTGCCAAAACCTCAGTCTATTAGGCTTAGTGAAGAAAGATATGCTGCTGGGCAGAGAGGCAGGCCTTGGTGCTATCTAAATTTAGACGGCATAATTGCGTTTGTGTTTTAAAACCAAGATAGCCAGGCTGGGTTTTTCAAGACTTAACGCCTGATAAATATGGAATGTGGCTTCGTTTCAGTTACCTCTTGATTTAGCTCCTCGGTTTAATATAGGGATTTGTAGAAACAAGCCAAAAAAATGTTTCAAGAATGAAATATTTAGTGAGGCATGGGGACAGCTGACAACATATGGTGGTTCTCTTCCAAATGTCTTGTTGTGTGTATGCAAGTTACAAGCTAATCCAGCACAGTCCATAAACATGGGTCTTTACCGGCACAACACCAAGGGTAAATAGCCTGTAGAAACTTTTTTTATTTATAAATTGCAGAATTCGGTGCTGTTAGCATTGGCACTTGATGTGCTTAATAAAGTTTTGCTATGATGCAATATTTCGGACTGTAGAGAAATAAATCTGTGTGTCTTTTAAATGCTGCCAAATTAACGAATGTTTTACCCCCGATGACATTTAAAGTAGGCCTATCCCCTAAACTAGGGCAAGAGCAAATCACGAAGTGAGTGTGTAATTCGTAGGCTGTGTGATGAGTTATCTGTTAAGTGAAGTTTCTTCTCGTTGGTCTGGTGATGGGACTGAGGTCTTGCTGAGAACAGCGGCAGAATAAGGCAAAAATCCACTCTCGGACCTTTGCCCCGACGCTGTGCAGGTAAAGTCAGC
>OOFE01021837.1:0-14453 GCA_900323365.1 Monocentris japonica | reverse complement strand
TTACGGGCTTGTGTTGGACAGGTTCCAATAAACAAACACACATACATACACACACACACACCTCATATATAATATATATGAGAGAAAGAGAAAGAGAGAGAGAGAGAGAGAGAGTGAGAGAGAGAGAGAGAGAGAGAGAGGTGTACCTTTAAAGAACACATTACTTTACCATGAAATGAAGTCAAGATGGAGGAATAGCGTCTACACTTATTCTAACGTAAAGAAGTATATTGTGGTAAAATCACACGCAAAGACCACAGTTTGGATTGTTTTTTGAACATTTGCAAATGCAAATCTTTATTTCATTTCAAGATAATATTATTTAAATAAACTATAACACACATTTACCTTACCTTACCATGCATACTTCACATGTTGTTCTATCACTACCGGGTAGGCCTACATATCAAACATGTTACATCAATGAGTAGCCATCCATTCAGCTACGTTTTTTTCCCCGCATCTTGAGGAATTTGACACATCAGTGTGGCAGCCATCATCAACAACTTCAAAAGGGGAATCAACTTTAAAACAAAGCTAGAAGATTCAAACCAACTGAAACAGGGATTAAAATAATCCTTGTTACTTACCAGGATGCTGGGTTATGATTCTCTGTTATAAAGACTCAGTGAAAGTGTAGATTGTTTAAATTGTAGCCGCTAGAGGGATACATATACGCCTTCCAAACTCCGTAAACACCATCCTATCACTATGTGCCATGAAGAGAATTGCCGTCAGTGAGAGTTGCCTACCTGTGTGACTTCCCACTTCAAAAAGCACAGCCACGGAACATTTGAAACATGAGTTGCTCTTTAAAAGACTTGCAGAGAAACTGCTTTTAAAGCGGACGACCAGTTCTGACTCTCCAACTGAATCTGCTTCAGGCAATCAATGAAGATCGCGATGCTTACTTCTGCAGCTCTCTGTCCCTCTTTCTCTCTCTTTCGCCTTACAAGATATTATAGTGCATTTCAACTTTTGTACAGGCTGTAGGCAAAGGGAAGTTAGGATTTCATTTTTAAATCACCATTTTCTTCTTTTGTTTTATGTAATAAATATGAGAGGTCGGTTTGCTTTCACTTTTCTTTGGAATTTAATATGTGGCATTTTTTATGCTGTTTTACGGGTAGGATAAGGAAACAACAAAAAGGTGTGACAAGCGCTTGGCGGACAACTGTGGATTTCTGTGAGTAACTCCTACCGTCCAAAGGGGATGAGGGGGCATCGGCCGGACCCCCCTCTTGATTGATTACTTATTAGTCATCCCTTTGGCTAAATAGGACCCATTGAAAAGGCACCGTGGAACACATACATGAATCAAATATTCCTGTGTCCCCTGAATGTCTCCAGAAGAGTAGTTTTGCTTAAGAGAGGGGGTCGTGGCTTAGTATTATAAAGAGGGAATAACAGCATAGCTTATGGGTTTATTTGGACAGTTTCTACGGTTTGACATACAGCTGTAAAAAGAGAGAAGGAAAAACTCGAGAAGATTTCAAAAAGGAGAACATTGTGGACCTACCGATTTTCTAGTTATTCCGTTGTTTCTTTTATTTTTTCTCATTTTAATATTTTTTACCATCTCCTCTCCTGAAAATGAAACTTTGGACATCTCCCTGGGTGTCTTGCCTTGTGATACTCATCTTGTGTTTTGGATCAGAGTGCGGGACAGTCCGGAGAAAAGGGAGATCCAAGAGGGAGTTGGTGCGCATTAGTGAGGCGAAAGCCACCATCCCAGGGGCTTGTGCCACACGTCTGCCCCGGGGCAAACGGTCTTTGCCCGGCCTGGAGCGACGAGTGCTTCGCCAACGTCGGCGCTCCTCGCAGGCGGAGGACAACTCTCCAGGTCGGGGGAAAGCTGTCTATTTTACCGGCAGGGGAGACCAACTACGGTTAAAGCCTGGCGTTGAGATACCCAGAGGAAATTTCACTCTGGAGATGTGGATCAAACCGGAGGGAGGTCAACGATCACCCACTGTGATTGCAGGTAGGATAGTCTACACATCCCTGGTTCCCAGAGGAAAACAATCCTATTGTTTGCCTAACTCCTTTTATTAGTTAGTCTAACTCCGAAATTGGCGAATTAAATTGGACAATAAGAGTTGACTACATCCAAATGTGTTTCTTCCCAATGTCATTAAGCCGATCAACCTAAGCAACATGCAGTTTCAGTGAGTTGAAAATGAGTTCACCTATCAGACTAGACAATGATGTAATGCTCTGAAAAGTACAGCGGAGATTTTAGGTGGTGCAAGCATGGTGTAGGGACATTTAGGAAGTTTGCCTCATTACAGACGCAAATCCAGTTGCGATGTGATTTTTAAATATTATTTTTTCTTCTCACCTTGTCCTGATGGGTAAAATTATGATTTAGGTATATGTACTTAAAACACTAATGACGGCTACTGATATAATTTATACTGAATCATTTGACTGGCAGCTTATGTCACTGCGCGTAAAATGTAATTTCTACGAGCCGACTAGGTATTTTAAAACTATGATGTAATGGCCAAAACTTTGTAAGTGAGTACGTCATCCAGGACACAAAGCGGGAGAGATAGGTTTTATTTGAAGGCGCCGAAAGCATCGCGCCAACCGCAATCTTGAGGGTCCCCCAAATTCGACATCTTTGGATTGGCTACCGGAGTTACGAGACAGGACCGAGATCCAGGGTTTCCCCTTGCGCGAAATTGCCCTGCTTGTGTTTGTGCAGTGGCAGTGTCGGTGACCGGTGACGTTGCCGTCTCCAAAAAGCAGACAATTGTGGGCAATCATAGGCTATTGGCCGAGTTTTTAATCTGACGTCATATTGCAATCAGAGTCGCTGATGCATGGCTATAAATTGACTGCGCAGCGGAGGACGTACAGGCGCTTGGGTATAGGCTATGTGGTCAGAGGAGAGCTTGATACTTGGTCGATGTCATCTGTTCGAAATCCTTTTTGTCAAGTCAGGTCTGCAGCCTTGCCATAAGGAGCACTGTGCGTTTTCAGATTTTTTAAAAAAGTGTTCTGCATCATCTACTGTGGCCAATACTGCTGTTTGTGCAGTATGGTATATGACCGGCTCTTGTTGCTTTGGACTGCCGACAGGGAGCGTTGCATACACAACTCAGTGCCTGCTACAGTACCAGTGCAGCTTTGAACTGAACTGAACTTAGTTCTCCCCAGTCTCCTATATGCAAGTCTAGGCACCGGAGTAGACTATAAAAACTGGTTTTACTCACCCCCACAACTCTCTCCCCCTGCCTTATTTTGTATAGTACTGTCTCACTCCAAACAGCCCCCCCCAACACACACACACACACACACACACAAATGATGACTTGTCTATCTCTGTCTGCTTGCGTGCATGTTTGTGTGACTGTGTATTTTATAGGTAGTGCTAGCCAGTTGGTAGGGACATGGTTTACAAACCCAATCCCCTATTAGATTTTCCCCAAGCATTTAAACTTTGGGGGAAATCTGTTGTGAGCAGTGTACATGTCTTGTACTGACTGCTGCCTACTTAAAAGATTATTACTCAGTGAACCATGTCCTATTTTATCCTATGCATTTAATTTCAATGTTTGGCGGCATCGCATTCAGATCAGTGTAGCAGAGGAGATCTTTAGAGAAGGAACATGATCATCAAGCAAATGCAATAATGCCTAATCTTTTAAATCCAATTCAGGCCTCTCAGGCTCCCAACAATCCCAGGGCCTCTCAAAAAGCCCTATCTCCTTGTTTTGATCCCAACCCATGGTTGTTTGCTGCAGCTGTTTTTTGACTGTGTTGTTGTTTTGACCACCATTGTTTTTATCTATCTATCTATCTATCTATCTATCTATCTATCTATCTATCTATCTATCGATCTAGCTATCTATCTATCTATCGATCTAGCTATCTAGCTATTCATTTATTTACTTATTTGTTCGTTTACTTGTCTATTCACATTGAACATATCGCTGTTTTCTCAGCATTTGGTAAGTGAGGGTGACAGGTTGCAAGGCAGCACAGCTAAACTTATTCTGTTCAGTGTGATACGCCATACTTATACACACAAACAATGAGCACAAGTCTGCTTGATAAATACAAGCTTGAAGGCCAGCAGCATCTGAAGAGTCTAAAAGTGGACTTCATCAGAAACAAAATTGTCACTTAACTGAAGTCTACATGTGTTTGTGGAAAAAAACTGTGAAATATAAAGGTGGAAATTCCACTTATTGTCTTTTAAAATGACATTTTGACTTTGTGTGTTTTCCTGTTTGATTGCATGCCTGTTAAACCTGAGTGAGATTAAAGGAAGTTAACATATCTGCTTATAACATTCCTGTACATAAAAAGAGCAAGAATAGACAGTAGTTAACGTCATGGATGCTGTCATTTTTTAATCAGTGAAAATAGAATGTTTAGGGACCTTGAGGAAGTATTGAGAACCAATGGAGCCAACAGGTCAATAGGTATGGAGTCACCACCGCCATAACCACACTAGCAGTAGTAGGCACTTTGTACACTACAGATGTCCAATCAAAACCATTAATCAGTACAAGGATAGGTTCTTTTACATTGAGCCACAAGACTGTTGGAAGAAAGTGTGTTTCTCACTTTGTCGTTTCCCTATTGTGACATCGTTGTGTATGGTCAGAACTGATCCCAGGTTTAAGAACATTTGGAAAGTATGACAAACCAGCTGTAATTCAAGCTGATTTGATACTGCCCCGGGCTGAAACCCCTCGTGAGAGTTTATACACACACATATGTGCATGCATGCATGTATGCGCGCACACACACACACACACACACACACACACACACACACACACACACACACACACATACACACGCACAGACACACACACAATCAGAACATCGAGTTCTGTGTCCAAATGTTATGCAAACTTTGTTGTGCCCTATTAGCCCTTGCATCCGGGTCATGTTGGGTTGTCCCGCATCAAAGGAAGAGGAAAATAAATCACAAGAGGAACAGAGGCTTTCTTCCATGACCTGCTGGGGACAATAATGTGCAAACGTTGGCAGATAAAAGCTTTGATAACAGATATCACATCTTGGTGCTATCATTAAGTGCGATGATAGAGAATTCAAACACCTATAAACCACTACATTTCAGTTGATTAAAGTCCTTATTGATGGATAGTTTGAACCTGAATCCTTTCCCTTCATTGTTTTATGAAAGAGTGGAGAGAAATTATGGGATACTGAGAGGAACAATGAGATGAGATGAACAATCCTGAGATCATGATTAACCACCTGGGAAGCGGGTGGAGTATGGGGAGCAGTTGATGTAATACTTATCACCCCAGGTTATTGCTTCAACTAGAAACATCTTCACAGTCTACTTACTAGGTTGTATCACTATCTCAATCAAGCACCAAAAAGGCTGATTGTTTCTTTATATGACGAACAAATGAGAACTTGGATTAGCTACTGGGGATCATCTCAAAATTTGGTTTTGAGGCGCAATTCAATGCTTAAGTGAAACATTTGATTTAGAACTAATTGAAAGCAGCATTTCACTGCTGAAGTATTGTGAATGAAATTTGACAGCCAAGTCGAAGGTCTAAAGTCAGGTGGTTTTTAAGTAGTGTGAGGACATTTAATAATCCGTACACTCACTTAATTTAATAATGCTTAATACATAGAGTAAATGTAATAATCAATACACTTGGTTATGATGGTTATGCTTGTGGTCTACATATCAATGGAATTTTCCAATGTCACTTTAGTATAGCTGTACGCAAGGTGGCTTTCTTTGACCTTTCAGAGCCGGAACAGTTCAAAAGTAAACAAGAAGTCTTCATTGTTCCCTCCCTACCCACTTTTTATTAGGTCCTTCTGACATTTTTCTTTGTTTCGTTTTTTTTTTTTTCTTTTTTCCTGGATGTGTTTTCCTTGGAAGAAGACAAATGTGCAAGTGCAAGGAAGGTTGCCTTTGAACCTGACAGAAAGAGCTCTTAACCATAGTGTGTGCACATGCAAATACCTTAGTGTGTATGTGTGTGTGTGCTTGCATAAGAACATAAATGTGTGCTCCAGTGTTTCAGTTTGTCTGTGTGTGTGCGTGTGTGTGTGTGTGCATGTGTGTGTGTGTGTTTGTGTGAGCCCAACCAGCCGCAGTGCAGGGTCTGGAAAAGTGTACTGTGTTAGATTAATTGAGCATGGCAGAATTATGACAGCTGTTTACACTAGGAGCCCTACGAGCATTTTAGCACACCTTTTAGCCTTGAGTGCACTAGCTGACAGATGGAAGGCTTTTTCCTTCCACTGTAGTGGAAAGCCTGAAAACGTCATCCACCAAAGGACTGACCTTAAGGCTGAACCCTGCACTCACTTTTTGAACATTAGGCCATTTCAATATCAAGCTAATGAGTGCATATTGGTGTGTGCGTCTCATTAGAAACAGTCTAAGCTAGCAGATATCCGTGAGAAAGCCATTGGACATTATTCCAGGCTCAGGTAGTCTACTGAACGAAGCCCAGGCATTTAAGGTGACAAGTAGATTTTGAGGCTGAGGTTTGATGATCACCACGATAATTAGCACCAATGATTTCAGACAATGCAGAGCACAGTTAACAGAGCAAAATATGAAAGCTTTTACAGGCACTTGATGCACAGAGCCTAGAAGACATTGACCAACTCTTTTCCCATATGGCTTGGGAGGGAAGGACATGGGTTGAGTGTCTCTACTTGGATGAATGCAATGGCCAGGAGCCTCACAGCTGGAAATGTAGTGCTCCCCCAATGTTAGCGAATGTGAGGAACATATGGGCTGGAACCCAGCGCTCTCCCCAAAATCATCCGTAAACACAGGCTTTCACATGCTGAGATGGACCTTGTGAGGCATGTCAAGGTGCTTTTGAATCTTTGCACACTTTGACTGGACTGTACAGATATATACACACAGTCACACAAACTTGCATTTGTGCACACACACACACACACACACACACACACACACACACACACACACACACACACACACCTAAACTTGTGTGCTTACACACCCTCCACAAGCGCTAAACAAACAAACAGTTAGCATTCAGAGATCCCCTAAGAAGTGAAAACACATTACCATGCTGAAGCTGACGTACACGTTCCAAGTGAAACAGGAAAAAGGTGTTTTGGTGCCTCTAGAAAAATAAGGCTTTAGCAGAAAACTAGCCTTTTCTGGCTACCCCACTGGCAAGGGACAGTTACACGAAAAACTTTAAATGCACTCAATGTTCATGAAACTGATTTCTATGGGGTCTCCCTTAGCTAAACATGCACTTCAACCCAATTTCCAGGAGAACACTCCCTTAGTTATCAAAGAATGTAACATGTCAATACGTTTGCTCACTAATCTCAACTACATTTTCAATCTACTTCTGATAAGTGAGCAAATAACACCTGTGCATTTCAGAATATTCTAGAGTAATCTTGCATTCAGAATGTATACATTGAAACATAACTTATTCTTCAGATGTTGAAATGAAATTTGCATTTACAATGGGAAAAGACCTCCTAGATTGTTACTAAAAGGGAGTCTGAAATTGTGGCCTGAACGTGTCATTGGTTTGGGGCCAGTAGTCTGAGGCACCACTGAGACTAAACTTGAAATGTTAAATAACTAAGTCTACAAATGAACGGGGATGAAATATGTGGTTGTCATGTTACCCTGACTCATGGCTCCCTGTGCTGCTTACTATTCTTTACTCAGTCAGGCTAAGGTATTCCTGACCACTGAACAATGCTTTTTTATCTCTTTATTGTTCTTTCTGTCCTCTCTCTCTGTCTCTCACACAGATACACACTCACTGCAGTTAATTGACTCATCTCCTTCTCTCTCCTTCAGGTCTTTATGACAAATGTTTCTACGCCTCCAGTGACCGAGGCTGGCTGCTTGGCATCCAAGCGGTTAGCGAACAAGGGAACCGTGACCCTCGTTTCTTCTTCTCCCTTAAAACCGACCGTGCCCACAAAGTGACCTCCATCCACTCCAATGCTCGCTACACACCCAACCAATGGGCCCACCTGGCAGTCACGTATGATGGTGTCTACATGAAGCTGTTTGTCAATGGCGCCCAAGTGGGCGTCAGTCGAGAGCAATCAGGTGATGTTTTCAGTCATTTGACAAAAAAGTGTAAAGTGCTGATGATTGGGGGGAATGCATTGAATCATAATTACAGGGGGGCAGTGGAAAGAGTGGGTCTTTGGAGGCAGGCCCGAGGGCAGAGGCAGATTATCAGGGACATGCAGGGCCATGAGGACCCCCAGGATGTCCCTCAGCTGGTCATCCGAGAAACCTTTGAGCACCCAGGCAGGAAGTGGCTGACTGTAAAAGATGGGAGCTTTCCCCAGCCTGAGCAGGGAGGCAATGGACGGTTAGGGTTTGTGGGTGCTGGAGGTGGGAATGGCGAGGGATTCCTGGACACCACATTGGAGCCTCCAACTTGTGGTCAAACTGTCTGCGACAATGTGGAGGTCATCAAAAACTACAATCACCTCTGGACCTTCCGTCGACCCAAGACAGTACGATATCGCGTCATAAATATTTGGGACGATGCACGGAGGAGACCAACTGTATCTGACCACCAGATCAGCCTGCAGCACCAGCAACTAAATGACGCCTTTAGCCCCTACAACATCACCTGGGAGCTTAGTGTTCACAATGTGACCAATTCCTCCCTGCGTAACCGGTTGATTCTAGCTAACTGTGACATCAGTAAAGTTGGTGACGATGCTTGCGACCCAGAGTGCAACCACCCACTGACGGGGTTTGATGCAGGTGACTGCATGTCTGGGCACCGGAGCCGTTGCCCTGAGTACAAGCAGGGAAATGGGGTATGTGACCCTGAATGTAACTGGGAAAACTTCTTCTATGACCTTGGAGACTGCTGTAACCCCAATGTGACGGATGTGACAAAAACATGTTTCAACCGCTCTTCTCCATACAAGTAAGATCACGGTTTTCACATTTGCATGGTGTTATCATGTTTGCATTGCTTGTAGATGAGTTATGTCTTTGGTAGCTGCTTTAAAATAGGACTTTAATGAGTCAAAATATTTTATTCATACACAACATTTGTTGCTTAATGTGATTAATTTTGTTGGTCAATATGATTGAATAACTTTTTTTCAATGCACTCCCATCTGTAAACCAACTCTACAATATAGCCTCACATGTCTAGAGTGAATCACAGAACAACAAATATTCCCACACTGGTGTCCCCGAAGAGAGGTTGAGATATCTAGTCCTACAGTGTCCTGACCCTTTGGGCTGAGGAGTGTAACTCAACCCCCGGCCTGTGTGGCCTGGGGAATCCTCTGGGGGCAGCTAGTCCAATCTAGTCTTGGCCTGGTTCAATCAGTGTTCCACACTTAGGCTGGACCAAACAAACACAACAGGATGGCTTTCCTGGTAGCAAAATGACAGCTCAGACTGATCTCTTCTGTATTCATTTTTCACCGCCCCCCCCACCTTCCTTCTACCATACCCAGTGGTCCTCATTAAGCTAGATTGATTGGAGAAGGGAGTTGGTTTGGTCTGGAAACAGTGACAGTCCAAACAGAGTGTAGGGGCAATTAGAGGTCAGAAAAGAGAGACCAGCATGGCTGTTGCTTATGGCAATGGAAATCATTTCAAAGGCACACCACTCTCTCCAGGAAACCATTAACAGACACATAAATACTTTGACAGAGAAAGGGGAATGCTCCTAAACTTTGGGTATTGCTCTTCTTCTCAAGCTCCTGAAAGACTTTCTAAGAAAAATACTGAAGTGTACGTGTGAAAATGCATAACTTCATGTACACCTAAGGTGTACATGAAGTTATGCATTTTAATGGGGCTACTTTAAGAGACTGGAGAGGCCTTGATAATTGCCTGCAAATGTTTGTATCTGTGGGAATCCCGTTCTGCACTGTGGAAGATGAGTAAAAGCTAGCAAGGAGAGTTTACCTCGCCTTGATTTCACTGTAAAAAAGTTTTGTGTCATGGACCTTGAAGGCCTCCAAAAGTAGAATTGTTTGTTTCTTGACACACTGAAACTCAATACAGTAGACTGAAACATTTTGTGGACACTGTAGGGGGTCCTGCTTGTCAATGTTTTTGGATAATGTCATGTGGGGAAAAGGGAAGGGAATGAAAAAGACCAAGTAGACCTAGTGTGGGGGATTATTTGGGTCTTTTTGATTTAGCCAGAATCAAGGAAACCAGGCTGTTTTCGATCACAGTCAAGCTGGAAGCATTGTCTCTTTGGCACTGTCTGAATGTTTAAAACTGCAGCTAAATAACTAAATAATGACATCTTAATAACAACATCAGACAGAAAAGCAGGTGGGTTTGCCATTACTTCCATCTCTCTCAATCTCCACCTCCATCCTCTTGAAGCTCAGTCATCATGAGAAACTCATTCATTAACTGTGAGGCAAAACTGCTTCACTTAGAAATCAGCCATTGGCACAAGCTTGCAGTTACAATGTTCAAAACTTCCTGCAGGCCCATGAAATGTGGTCTTGTGAAGGACTGCAGAAAGAGAAAGAGATACAGAGAGAGAGAGAGAGAGAGAGAGAGAACAAGAGAGAATTCTGAAAGTCTGTGAAAAAAGAGATATAACCTCCCCAAGTGGTTGCTTATTTTGCTTTGATTATGGTATGTCTGGAGAGACTCGCAGAAAGCTGCACTACAAACATTTTGACATTCCTCCGTAATTATGGAATTCTGGATGAACAATGTACCACATATGCACGGGAACAATGGTTGTGAGGTCCTGCATTTATTTTTGTAGACTTTGCGGCTGTTACCACTTACGTGTAGTGTATTTAGGAATCTGGCTAGCAGCGGATGCAGGCTAGGGCAGCTCTGCGCTACTCCAACAGTCTCTCCTGGAAATACCACTGATAATAACACTCCCCCCATTTGACCGAGGGAAATATCTTGTATTGTGTTTACACTTTTTATGGTTTTGGTGGTATTTGAGATTAGCTGATGGCATTTCTTTTTGGGATAAACATTCCCTCTCATGTCTGGAACTAAGGATTTCTGAATTTCATGTATGTGTGCAGAAAGGCAGAAAACAAGGGGCACACTGACTCTAAGTTGTTTCAGAAGCTGATCTATGTGTTTAAGTGTCAATGGCAGAGGGATGTAATATCATGCCCTGATGACAACAGCATGGAAGATCAATCCCATAATCTCAGCTCTGTTACAATATTGCACTGTCATCAACATTCACAAAACAAAACACAACCACAATGTAGTTGATATAGATCCGATGGTAAAATGGTAATCCTAGTTTCTTTCTGTCCAACATCCCTTAATTTGCCCTTGTAAATGCAATGACATCATCTAAACTACTGGTACAGTATGTTTTGATATATGTGAGATTGCCTATGCTTTGGCATTTAATGTCTTTCTGTTGCACATCCCCTTTAGGTTAAATATGAACCTATTACTGATTTGGTCTGGCTTTGTCAGGGGCTGATAGGTCATCTGTTCCCCCTTGGTCTCAGTCTCTCTCTCCTTCCTGAGTCAATACCTCTCACTCTGACAGGTTAATGGATGGACCACCCTTTCTCACTCTTTGTCCCTCCACTCTTCTTGCTCAGTGAAGGGGGCTATTCTCCAAGGGCCCTTGAGTTGGGTGCTTTGCAGTCAGTGGTGTAAACCCTAAACCTCCATCCCATAAAACAAGCTCATGTTAACGGCTTTGTACCTAATGGAGTGCTTGAGCATAAAAACCAGCTCTTAGCACTTCCCCTTTAAAGCCATGACACCCTTATAAAAGCACCTGTTGTGGAGGTTTCACCTGTGCTCTCGTGGGAGCTGATAGAAAGCCTTCTGCATAACTAGGGGAGATGAGGGGAGGTGGAGTGAGGAGGGGGCATAGGTGGGCAAGGAGGTAGAGGAAGTGGAGCTGGCTGTGATTGGATGGTATGAAGCTAGATAGGTGGGCTATTTGAAATATGACACCCCAAAGAATTCAGTTGTTAATGACCTGGCAGAGTAACTGTGGTTGAGAAAATGAGAAGAACATGGCATGACAGGTCTGCCACATCATACTCCACAGGACTGAGTGTACCTATGAATGTTACTATGAGTAACATATTACGGAGATGATCGGTGGCCAGAACAAATGACCAAACCATTGCTACTGTACCAAAGCAGACAGTGATACCCTGACATTCACATGTAGTTAATCAGTCTCTCAGAAAAGCGTGGGAATACCAACACATCTTCTATAGCTGACCCATGAGAATGGCCATGATCTCCTCAGTACTTGATGACAAGCTTGTACTTGAGATATGAACTGGAGGAGTGGAAACTGTCATGCATTTGGAGGTCCCTATCATCCATCCCATATGTCTACAAGTCACACTTTTCCAAGTCCTTTTCTCTGCAGTGGTGGCAGCAGCATCTCTGGAATCTGAGCGTTGACATGGCTCTTACGTATGTGTCTTCCTCGGAGGAGGATAAAGTAGAGGAGCATGATGGAGGGTTAAAAAGCAGTGTGTGAGTATAGTAATAAAGGCAGAGATGAATGATGGGTTTAGGGGCTGTGGTGTTGACCGACTCGATGACAAGGGAGCTGAGGGGCCCCTCCAATTTAAAAGTGTTCTTGGCTGTGAGGCCGTCATTGCCATGCCAACTCACCACAGCTTTCACACTAAGCTGCCCCAGACATATGTATACGAGGCAAATTTATGGGCTTATATGAATTATATATGGGTGTAAATGGATGAAGTCATAATCCCCCATTTAATATGTATCAGATATAAAAGCATTAACACGGCAGTTTGAGCTGCCCTGTGCACCCCTGGATCTCCCCACAATAGATGCCCTGCAGGATGTTTGAATTCAGTGAAGCTTGATTTTCCGCGCCCATCTTTTACTTTCACTCTATCTCACTCTCTCTCTCTCTCTCTCTCTCTCTCTCTCCCCCTCTCTCTCTCTCTCTCTCTTCATAAGTGATTTAAAGTTTCTTTCCCAGGACATGCCTGAAAAGTGATGTGTTTAAATGCATGGAAATTCCTGTTCATCCCAAGTGGCTCATCTCTGCTGAAAAATGTATGGTGAGAAGCAAGAGAGGGGGAGAGGGGCTATGGGACGAGGAAATACTGTAGTTCAGGGGTGTGAGAGAGAGTGCGGTGTGGTGTTGGGGTAGAGGGTGGGTGGTGTTGGTTGGAGGGTTTTGGGTTATTGGCACAGAGGCTTGAGTAAAATGTAGATGGACAGATAGAAAGAGAGAGAGTGTTTGAAAGGCCAAACGATATTCATGTACTAACTAAACATGATTCAGTCACTGGATATCTCTACAGTGGCTGCTGCCCACAGCCTCAAGCACCCTGCTAATGTTTTCTAGCATGATCAGACTCACAATTGGAAAATAGTGTGAAATCTGTAACATGCACGCACGCACACACACAGACACACACACACACACACACACACACACACACACAGGGCCTTTTATCATTTGGTCATGCTAAAACTGTCTGTTTTTGTTCCAAGGGCTCCTGTGTGCATCCATCCATTCACATCTGATACATGTTGTGTTTTTGTAACAAGGCCAAGAGCATTAGATATAATTGAACTCAGATTAGTTAGGCTTTGACCCTATAGTAGTATTGCTGCTCTTATTCATTGCTGACTAGCTCATCTCAGCATTAAACACCCCTGACCCTTTTTTCCCCTCATGCACGTCCAAAAAAGCTGGACAAATATTTTCCAAGGAAATAATGAAATTCCTGAAATTATAAGAGGGACCTTATATCATCTGTTCTCTCTTTTTCTCAGACCTGGCCCTGGCGAGTGCCCCCACATGCTGTCTCATAGGCTTGAACAAAGCATTTGTTACACTGAACCCTTTATTCAAAACATGTTTGTTTTGATGGAATGCTGCGTCCTGTGTCCTCATCAAGTAGCTTTTGTGATTTCAGGCAGAGGGACTTGTCCAACAAGGGTTGAGATGTTACAAAACATTTCTTGTAGCGATGTATCCAGTGTGGTATCCTTAGTTAGTCTTTAAACTCTAAATTGCCTTGGCCTATATTCAAAGAAACTTAATCTCGGATCACTGGCCAGTGGTACTTGATCATAGAGTATATAGCTTCACAACAATTTAAAAAGCAGCATAATTACACTTCATTCATATGGAGTCAGATGTTCAGCGGAAAAGTCAATATGAATAGCAGGTTCTCTGATTATGCATTGAAATATTTTAATCGTAGTCTGCAATTTTTACCTTTATCACTATATTTGCCTGAGTACACAATAATAATCTGTCGGTCTATCTGCCTATTGCTTAGGATGGGATGTCACTGGCGATGCATACAAAACCATTCTTATTCCCAATCTTGTGTTTATAATGGCCTTATTTGTCTGCATGTCTATGGCCACGGGTTTCATCCTCCACCTTCTGTCACCCTGCTTTTCATCACTTCTGTGCAGGTCTGAGTCCCCCACTTCACCCTTTACCTCC
>OOFE01021834.1:0-12478 GCA_900323365.1 Monocentris japonica | reverse complement strand
TATAACTACATATTGACTCTCGGAGGAGTAGCGGGGACGGAAAACGAGATTGGAGGTTTGACTTTGCCCCCTGTGAGTCAGTTGGCTAAATGAAGGACTATATTGCAGAACCTCCCCCCGGGGTCTCTCTGCATGAACTTGACTTTCCCCACAGCAGCTGGGAGATCAAAGCCCGGACTACCACCTGTGAAGAGCTTGTGGAAATGAACACCCATATCGTGACACCTAGAGGACTCCTATAGAGAGCGGGAGATGGGCTGCAGCGCTCGCTGCGCCCATCTGGCACATAGCTGAGTGGTACACCGAGAGAGATGGGGAATGGGCATGGGGAGGTTCAGAGATATCTACCCCCTGTATGTCTGTTCCCACTGCTCTTTGTTTGTGTACATACTAAGGTTTGAGCGATACCTATAGTTTGGGATTGAAATTGAAAATGCCAACATTCAATATCCTTACATTTGTCAATTTTTATGTCAAAGGAATCTAAAAACTTCCAAGTATTCAGAGTTGAAAAAGCTACTTCAGTGTCTTTTGGGCTGCACCATACAGGCCATCACAAGGGACACCTGGACTTGTTCAGCAGTACTGCTTTTACTGTGTTTTCGGTTGCCTTCTGTGAACCGCTAGCCTGCTGGTCTTGTCCCTGTTTCTTTTTCTTCTTTTCCCTTACCCCCAATTCCCTATCAAGAGGCCTTTTTCCAGGCTGTCACTGTGAATAAGAATTTGTTGTTAACTCAGGTGCCAGGCAAGTGAGGCTTCATTAAAAGGCTTAAAAGAACTGATGTATCGGCACACCCATATATCAGTCGACCCCCACTAGATACACATGGGCCATCCAGTAGTTTCCTCTGCTGTTAAACTTGGTCATCTTGTGTAAAAGGGCAACATTTTTTAAGCATATCTTTGAGGTTTCTGCATGATTTGTATAGCTACACATGGGCCATGGGTACTTGTGGGGTTATAGCCGGCCAGTGTTGCTACCAGTTTTTCCCTATGCCTGTTAGCATTACAAAACAGCCAAATGTGTATGTGTAAAAGCTGATATGGCTAATATCGCAACAGGGCAAAATCCCTGATGATCTAAAAACAAATGATTTGGATGGGACTCTACGCGCAAGGGATAAGTATGTACCATAATAATATTTTTCTCTGCTTTGCTCTGACTCTCCATGTGTATCAATAGAATACCCTGACAACCACAGGCTCACGAAGCTCAACTCACTTTGCAGCACAGACCGTAAACAGGCAAAACCATATTTCTTTGACATCAATTTGCTTGAACCTAATTCGGTGGTGATTAAGACACCATTAATAGAGCGTAATAAACTTGTAACTTTATAATCTGCTTCAGTAGTGCTTCTGAGACAATCAAGAGTTCAGAAGTGACAGTCCTATTGAGGGTGTTGAGAGCCTGCAGGGCTTGCGAGACTAAATGCCGCCGCACTAATGCTAAAAGTAGAGGATAATGTAGAGAGAAACGACATGAAACAGGGCAGTGAGGACATGGGATAGTCAGAGGAGATAGATGATAAGATGAAGGAAGACAGACAGACAGATGGATCATTTTTTGGGTAAACTCTGGCCTCACCTTGCCTCTCCCTGATTCATCACCATGTACATCTCCCAGGACATATCTTCAGCCACGGCACCATGGGGGACCAGCAAGCTGACCCCTGGAAAACACACACAAAAATGTCAACAGCAGAAACTCCAACAGAATGACAGTATAGGGCAAACTAAGGTCTTAGTTATTATGGATAGGGGTCCTACAAGAAAGTACATTTCCTTGATTACATTGCGTGACCACATCATAGCATATTTAAAAAAAACAATCTATTAGTCTATAATAGTCTATAATAATATATCTGTGGCATTCATATGTGTGTATATGTATAGAACATTGGATAAAATGTATCTAATCCACTGATTTTGGAGTCAAGATCATATTTAATAAATAACAAACTTTGTTTGGTTTGAATTTAGCTGTAAACACACTTTGTCTGGAAGGACTTCTTCTGAATCACCCCTTTCACCCAGAAGAACTATCTTTCTATTTATTTTGACCCCAGACAATGTTCAATAAACTTTAGCTTATGCAACATCTTTTTAAGAAGCAAGTGGAGAGTTCTGCAGTGTCCCAACAGAACAATACTGCTGCAACACTGTTGCCTGACACTATTCAACTGCCACTATGTGAATGGAATGGCATTCACATTGAGCAGCAGAGAGCTTATAAAAGCTCTGCTTTACAAACAAAAAAGATTTACAAGAGCAGAGTGGGAGACGAAAGACAAAAAAGGTTTTTGGCAAGTCTTTGCAAAGTGAATATTTTGTAATACCTCTGCCGTCTCCAAAATGCATATTTCAACTAGTTAGCTTTCATTAAGTAAACATCTGCCATCCTGTCTGGCATGTTAGTTATGATTGCTCTGTTGGTAACATCTAGACAAAAAAAACAACAGCAATTCAATACCAATAAAACATCTCCATGATGGAAATGGCACAAAATACACAGAAACCCAAACCGGTGTTTATTTAAAGAAATTAAGCACGGATTTAAAAATATGAAGTTAATTTTTAACTCTTTCCTAAACCTTAATTCTAATACCACTAACAGCCTCACTTGGTGTGAGGTGCTTATCATGTGCTCTTCCAGTCCAGCTGACAATAACTCAAATGCTAGTATTTTCCCATTGCTACTTTATGTAGTTGTGCTGTATTGCCAACCGGGGCATATTCCTCCTTTCCCTCCTTCAGAAAAATTCTCTGAATTCCTTTCAGACCTGATGACTCGGACTGACAACATTTTAATTATTGGTGATTTCAGTATTGATTCAAATAATGCGACTGATCCTCTCATCGCTTATCATGTTTGGCTTTACGCAACTTGTTCTCGAATCGACTCATTCTAATGGTAACACCGTGGATCTGGTTCTTGTGCGTGGTGTCACCGGCCGGCACTATCAGATCATCGCCTGATTCAATTTCAAATTGAACTACCCTGTCGTCGCACCAACTGCATCGATACCAACAGCAAGACGCACCTGACTAAATATGCTTGACTCTGTTGCGCCTCTAATCATACAGAGTCGCAGCACAAAGAAACCAACGTCTTGGTTTATGGATAGGCGCGCATTAAAACAGGCGTGTATGTAGCACCTGTAAAAAGATTTTTTGAAATACCTGCCCAATCCCTTTAATGTAACATTTTGTTTAATAATATACTGTGGCATTTAGTTATTTTGTTCAGTTACATGTTTATTGCACCTGCCAGTAGGTGGCAGAGTAAGCTGTTTGTAGCACATTACTGCAATACACATAGAAGAAGACCAGTTGGAGTTGTTGGTCTGTGCCCATGGTCTAGAATGGAAGCGTGTGTCCGGTGCTGCTTGTATGCTTTGCCAAGTCTTGCCGCAAAGTAATAAAGTGAACGTTTTTCTACACCACCACGTTAATGGTGTTCATCAAATGATAGCCTATCCAATTACAAACATCAGGCCAGCTTATTTGTCACGGCTTATCAATGCCAATAAAAACAACCCGAAGTTCTTATTTGATATGGTAGCAAAATTACTTGAAAGCCCTTGCCTACTTTCAGTGCTCCTTTCACTCCTTTTCACTGCCTCTGAAAGGCAGAGTCAGTTCTCTTCAGCAGGAAGAGGGTCAGGGTCCTTCTGGCATTAGGACCTCCAATGCTTAATACCATTAATACCTCACTCTCTCCTGGCATTGTGCCCTCGGCCTTCAAAGCAGCCGTGGTCAAACCTTTACTTAGAAAACCTCAACTTGATCCAGGTGTCCTTAATAACTTTAGCCCAATCTCTGATCTTAGAAGCTACCCATGAACCAAATATCTCTCCACCAATTGGCTATTTGAACCATTTCAAATTGGCTTTAGGTCATTTCATAGCACTGAGACTGCACTTGAAAAGCTGGTAAATTACCTGTTGCTTGCTTCTGCCTCTTCTTTTGACACTGTCCATCACAGTATACTTCTAAATTGTCTTGCGAACTACATCGGCATCAGAGGCTCTGCACTTTCCTGGTTTAAGTCTTATCTATCAGATAGAACGCCTCAAAGTTAATTATGGCGTACCACAAGGTTCAGTGCTTGGCCAGTTACTATTCTCTAGTCACATTACTGTAGCTCAGACGGTTACTACCCATCCAGCACCTATTGCATGCTCAGCCATTCTGGTGTCGGGATCCATCTCTGAGCTGCCTAACTTCCATTTTTTCTTTCCTAATAAGATTTTCTTGAGTTTTTTTTTCCTTGTCTTCTTGGAGTCTCGGCTGTTGGTGTCAATTAGGTTACATGGATCGGAAGACCTGTCTTTGTCTTAATATGTTATTTTGTGTTTGGTGTTCTGCCTCTGTTTCCTTTTCCTTTCCTTTTTTTTTGTCTTGTTTTGTGTTGTATCTTTGACTAGCTAGATTCTTTGAGGGCTATATGAATAAACTTGACTTGACTTTGAAGTGGAAAATTGCATGGGGTCTCTTTTAGAGAACTTCTACTTGGCTATTTTGTTTAAATATCACTATGGCAAAAAAAGAGCTTCAGTAATCTGCAGTAAAGTGCTATGTATGGCCAGCCATTCAAATCTAATGAATAGTGGCCACCACTGACAGGATATGTGAGTGCTGCACTTGACAGCACTCACATATCCACTCAGACCCTCAGCCTGAAAGAAGACTGGAGGAGGCTGATTTCAGTACACCTCTCCATCCGAGCTGAGGGCCACTGCTACATACACAAGGACCACAGGAGAGGAATGTAAGTGCAATGGTTCACACGGACTGTTCAGGCGGACTGCTCATGACAACTGTAGCAGTCCACGCAAACTCCTCCAATCTATCCATTTGTGTTGGCGGGCCACGATGACAGCGTGACCCCTGTTTGCCAGAGAGCCGGCAAGACTGTAGAGGAATAACAAAGAGCTACCTGCCTTGGCAACAGCACTGAAGGATCCTAGCAACAGCTTACAAAAGTTTCAAGGATTATGAAGACTGGCAACTTAATGAAGAGTCATGATATAGTAAGAATGTGAGATCTTAAGGAATTCAAAGCACACACTGTAAAGTAGTATTATTAGAGTTATACTCTAATTGGGTGTCCTCTAAATGAAGTTCCACACATTTGTGCTAAATGTTTCCTTACCTCTTCTCTCTTAAGGCTGTGCACCACTTTTTTTCAAACCACCAGTGGCTTTTTTTTACACTGAAGGCAATGGGAGCAACTGATTTTAATTTGCTTTTCACGCAGAACAGAGTGCTTTCAAAAGTTAGGAAAAGTTTTTTGAGGAGTGCACCACTTTTTTTGGGAGACAACCAAACACAACAAAGAAGTGAGGTTTCACGATACGTAGGCAGCTGGCAATTTATGACAACAGCAACAAGCATAAAGAAACTGGAGAAAGTACCAAAATAAATATTTGTAGTAAGTACTGCTTGCTGATAGTTGCCATAACATGAAGCTACAGTACCTGTCACTAAGTGCATTGCACATGCATTACCTGTTTTTCATTAACATTGTGCAAACATGCCTGAAGTCCACATCTTCATCATTCTGTGAAACTCGCCTGTGTTTGGCACCACCAGACGTCCTCCAGGGTGGCCGAACATGCCAGTGGTTCTCAGGTGCTCTTTTGTGGGGGTGAAGGGCCCATTAGGGGTGAGCAGGCCCTTCTTACGCCTCTCCACAGTGCTGCCGCAGTCTCGGCTTAGGCCCCGGGGGAAGGTCTCCGCGGGGGCTTTGGCGTGGAATTCAGCCCGCTCGGCCACACCTAGTGAAACCATAAAGGAGCTCTGAACTTTGACCTTGATGTCTGGCAGAGGGTCAAAGAGCTCTTTGTCTATGGTGTCCTGGAAGCAGAGGGGAGTGCTGTATGTCCGTCCCACTGTTAAGTCTGGCTGCATCGAGGAGTTGAGAAGCAGTGGGTTGCCTACAGAGATGGAGAGATACACAGCCACACAGTCATTCCATCATCTAAAGCCCTAGTCACATGGAACTAGTGTTATATGGGGACCTCGTGTAATAAGTGAATTATGAATTTCATGAAGCACATTTGCACGGGGTAATGAAATTCACGGAAATCAACGGTACCCCGGATACAATTGTATCAGGTCAAAGTTTTACAATGTTGTTACTTGCTGTTTTAGCAAAGCAAAACTTTAGGTTTGCGACAAAAACCCATTCAAAACCTTCTATAGATTCAGCTACTGCCTCTATTTTTCATGACAGGAAGAAGATAGAAATCATGCAAAAAGAAAGAAGAAGAAAAATACATTTTGTGCCAAAAACCCAAAAGTTCAAGTTCAATTCGCACAGGTTTAGTATTATCAGGGGGGCTCTGTCTTCACCAAAATACAGTGGAAAATTTGCGCTGGGTTTTTTCCTTACTTTTTTAATTATGGACGAGCACAGGGCAGATGTGCATGGGGTGAAAATTAGCAGAATTATTACAAATCACTGGCCATCCCCAGGTAATATTAGTCCCATGCGAATAGGGCTTAACCATCACTATATGACCCCCCATTACTATATTCCTTCTACAGAAATTTCACGCAGCTGGACAGTTAAACTCCAGCACCAATTAAAACAACATGTCTGGGCAAGCGACCAGTGCATAAGAGGGAAGGGAGCGCAACCTGGACAGAAGGTCCAGGGCTCAGAGCCATGGTCAGACCGTTAGATTTAATTACCAAGCACACACAGCTTGATCTCCATAATCCATCTGCAGGAGTCAGCTCCTCTGCATACTGAGTCGTCCTCCTGAAGGACAGAGGCAGAGAGAGGGAGGGCCTGGAAAGGTCTAGGTGACTGCTCTGTAAATGAGGGGAGTCCTTCAGCTCCCAGTGTGGACCCAACAGACGATGGAGGGGGGTTTTCATCTGTGGCCATTAGATCTGACGATGCTGCCAAACGGACTGAGGGATGCACTGCATCGATCTGGCAGACTCAGACACAGGGTGCCCCTGGATTCGACGTGCCAAGATAATGGCGAAGTCACAGAGTCCTTGCTGCCCAGCTGTTGCCTGGCAAGGGGTGCAAGGCAGGAGGCTAATGTTGTTTTATTTTTAGGGAAATCGTTAATTACCGGGGGCGTGATCTGTGTTGAGCATTTTTGGGGTGTGTTCGTTTTGACTTTAGACCCCAATTATTCTTGTCTGTTTCCTCTTCCCAGCAAAATTCCCATTAATAATGTGCACTATAACCAGCAAATTGTTTACATTTCAGCCATTTAGCTGATGCTCTTAGTTAGTGAGCAGGTAGGGGCTCAGTTGTTGCAGGGATTGAACTTGTGATGTTTCTGTTATGGTCCACGCACTCTAACTTTGTGCCGCCAAGATGCCTGATGATCCCAGCTTCATAAATAATAGACAGCATGACTAGATATAACGGGGAATAACATTTTCAGATAATTGCTACCAAGCAAATTTGATACTGACAGCAAAACCTTGGGCGACTCTAAGGATATTCCCCCTTGTGTGCTTTTGGCCGAAACTGCAATCCTGTGGACATTGCCCCTCTGAGCTGATCAATGCTGAATTTTCCCCACCTCCCGCCTCTGGTCGAGTGGAGAATAATCTGATTATTGCTTGAGTGTGCATCTTTAAGAATTGTGCCGCAAAATAGAATGGCAGTGGTGGGATGAGAGAAGTTAATGAAATGGACCTCAGGTTGAATACCTTGAGGGATAGGTTTGGAATTGGGCCTCTGATTAAAAATCACTCAGAAGCAGAAGTAATGTAGAGAGACAGGGTCAGGTCCAAAGATTCATTCACTACCTTACCTTACACCAGCTCCTGCAGCAGAGAGCAAACCGAAAGCATTTAAGAGCTTCTTTAAGCATTTAAGAGCTTTTTTTCCTGCCGATTATTAGGCACGGAAAGCTACTGATTTGCAATTAAACACACACTTTTAAAGGTGTTTTCCCCCCCAGAGAAAATGTATCACCCTCTGCTATTTGTTCATGAAAAAGATGGTAAAATGATAATGCAATCAGCACAAAAGTAGGTTAACATAAACTGCTACAACAACTGCCTCTAAAACAAACTGGAGCTGGCATAAGAGGAGAGAGGATGTGCTCTATATTTCAGGGGCGTCTTTGGCCCAGCTGATAGAGAGGAAAATGTGATTGTGGCCAGTGGAGGGCACAGCAGGCGGGCTGCAGGGAGAGATGGCCTATTTAAATAGGATTGATGACCTGCCGGATGTAGACCCAGCTCATCCCAACCCCCAACCCCCACGTCCCAATCACCCCTTCTTGTTGCATGATGAGGGTGGGGCATGAGCGACTCCCGAGGCCTTGGAGGAGCCAGTGGATGTGGTCGGGGGACGGCATGGTCTCCGACAGGACTTTTCACAGTGCTGTCAGCGAGGCAGCAAGGATAGATCACCCATCGCCACGATGGCTATCACTTGCGCTAACCCAGAAGTGTCAGTGACAGTAATATGAATGCCTGTAGCAAGGCTGCCCGGGACAGCCACAGCCCTATACGCCTCGACCAACAGAAGTTATTGCTGTGCACAACAAAAATGGAATTGATGTTCACTGTTCCATGCCCCTCACATTTATCCATCAGTGGCTTTAGCTGGTGCAATCTGATGGAGGAGATTGGTTACCTGACAGTCAAATGTGTGGTCCACAGGGAGGGGGCGAGCATAGCCAGTGTCTATCAAAGATTGATTATCTCCAGCTTCACAATAACATAGGAGCAGGTCTGTCAAAATAGAAGGACAGGTCTTTTCACTGATTATGGAGGTATAAATCCTAAGTTGATAGGGAGGCTATGCACCATGCTGCTCAATGCAAAGAAATGCCATCAATCACTGAGGTGGCCCTGTCTAAGGGGGCCTTGACGATGCTGCCTTTTGGCCTTGTGGGCGTCGGCCTGTATCCCCATGAAGCTAACAGCACTCTTGCTCTCAAACCTTGTCTGGTGGTCTTGAAGTTGAAAGACTGGAAACCCCCAGTGAGCGCCGAGGAGTCGATGACATCCACACCATACTCGCTCTGGTTCTTCCTGTACAGCATCACGGCCACCACCAGGATGGCCACCGCGATGATGCCAGCTCCCAGCCCCGAATAGAGAGCCACGTCATTGGAGCTGTCCATACCTGAGGAACACATAAAAGCAGGATCGTTTGAATGCGTTCTCCAGAGATTTCCATGGGTTGCACAAAGTAAAAGTATGGCAGAGGGTCTTTTCACTTTTACTGTGATGAGGGAAGCTTTGCCAAAAAGTGTAGGGTAACCAAGGACTTTTTAAGCTTTAAAAAAAAGAGCCATGTGTTTATTAAAAAAGACCCAGAGACATTGAGTAGACACGGAAGAAAGGAAATGGAGATGATGATGTTATTATGTAGACATTCAGAGGCAAAAACAGGCAAGAATCATAATGCATTACTTGGCATGAAAATGTTCGAAAATTTCGAAGGATGGTGGAATGAGTTAGGATGGAGCGGACCAGCTGCCTTATCTCTCTATGCTACATTATGCACCATAGTTAGGAATAAATGAACATGTCCAGCCGTTACTCTAAACTGTTACACATTACACTCAAGCTGCTAACATGGGGGGTGATTAGTCTAACTGCCTTTAGACTCATCGGTCTATATCCAATAGCCTTGATGGATGTCTCACAGAGAAGGAAATTGGAGCCCATGCTGTGCACCCAGTGGTCACCAGTGGTCACAAGGAAATTATCAAAGGCAAATTAATTTAGAGTAATCCTGCCAGTGCGATTACTCGCCAGATACCACGCCAGCTCAGTTCCCTTTATAAAGCACTCTCCATTCAATCGTTGAGACCATAGATTACAAAGAAGGCACACCTCACAGCAATGTGCGCAGGCTAATGAAAGCATGCAAGCTAGCACCTGACAATCACAGGCTAACACCAGTGAGTGATTGAAAGCTGCCACGGGAATGTGGGGACAGCACCAGCAAATTGGCCAGATTAGCTCGTTTGCAATGATTACAACCCATTAATCCTCCACAATATAGCACATGTTCACTTGTCACAACCAATATATCTCCTGGCTCAGAGCAAAAAAAAAACCGCAGCTGTGATATCACGGTTGTCATAAATGGTGGGCATTGAGTAATGACATGAACGCGTAATGATCTCTTGCTGGGTTAAAAATGGGGGCTGCTCAGATCAAGGCGAACTAAATGGTGGTAATTCGTGGTGTTTACTGTTTACAGAAAACAGAAGTTACAGTATGCTCTGAGAAAATACTAATGAGTCAGACTCCCCTCGCTTGTCAGATAACTTAAAACCTGGAACACAATTGCCATGTCTTGCCCCCAAAATTCAGGGCACAGTGGGGGGCGAGTTGAAGATGAAAGAAATCCACCAGAGGAAGACTCACTTTGAGGTTTTACATCATGTAGCAGCTTTCGATCTGCAAAGACAGAGAGATAGAATGAGACAAAGAGGAAAGAAAGAGGTGATTAATGTCTTAGCCTATGTGAAGTGACTAAAAAGTTTGGTCTCAGATCCAAAGCCCTGCGGAGAGAGATGCTCTTCTGCTGACTAAACTAATAGACTCCATGCCTGATAATGACACCAGGCACGCCTTGATACCGTCCTCACATCACCTTAGATAAAGGTGGCGGTGCACACACTGCTCAGTGACTCAAAAGTGCTTCTTAGTGGGGTTGTCACGTCCTTCCACAAGATGGAAAGACAATGAACAGCACACAGGAGAGGTAGCAGTGGCATTATCATGCACTGGGCACCCGTGTCAATCCAGAGCATGTTTTTGTCCAACAAGATACCTACTTTTCAAACATGCTTATGATGACTTGCCATGTTATGGTGAGGGATAGGGAAAATGATGATGATGACTATGATGATGATGATGATGATGATGATGCCAAGCAGGGAGGAAGACCTTACTCTGGGTACACAATCCGTCGGTGCAGTTCTCGGTGGCCTCGCTGTTCCCCTCGCACATTTTGCCTCGGTGTCTGGGTTCTGGAGAGTTGCATTCCCTCCGCCGCTGCCTTTCACATTGGCTGCTGCACACCGTCCATTCACTCCACTCGTCCCAGCCTCCGTCAACTGGGGATAGACACGCAGCACATGGATATATATATATATACATGTGAGGCCAAAGAGACAGACAGAAAGACACCTAGCAAAGATTTGAAGGACCATGACATGCAGGAGGTAGCCAAGTTCAACGGCAACCCAAACAAGCACAATTATCAGATTTTGGTAAAAAAAGATTTGTAAACCAGTTTTGGAAACTGTTTTGAACTGATACCTGAAAGACATGCATCAAACGATGCAGGTAGCAGCTAGTATGTAACTAACAACTTTCATTTTGGCGCTATGATTCCACAGGTTTTCAGCATTGACGCAGGCTGTGGTATCAACTTCCATTCCACGTCAAAAATGTGCACACGTGCGCACACACAGGGTGATGTAGTGGTGCGGCTCAAAAGACATTTTCTGCCTTAGGGTTACTAAGGTCTGTTTATATAATGGGATTTGATGCCGGGCTGTGAAACCCCATCAGCCTGTTGGATGCTAATAGCCAGGTTTCTTCTGCCATGTCTGTCATCTGATCAAGGAAGAGCTCATCATGCTTAGCTTAACAAATACTGGGAGCCCATATGGCGCCTGAAGATTTTCTTGGCAGCAGCTGCACTCATAATACATTTCTGTGGGCGGTGAAGAAGGTAATTTTCCTTTGTGGTGTTCAACCTACATTTCACGTTTCGTTTGTGGTTTCTTCTCAGCTAAGTTAAATGCAAACGATTGTGTTTGTGTGTTGTGGAGAGAATGCCGAGTGCCTCTGAGTTTGACCACAGTTGCTAGTGAGTGTATGCATATCTTTTCTCTTCCTGACAGC
This sequence comes from Monocentris japonica, assembly GCA_900323365.1. Taxonomy (NCBI): domain Eukaryota; kingdom Metazoa; phylum Chordata; class Actinopteri; order Trachichthyiformes; family Monocentridae; genus Monocentris; species Monocentris japonica. The sequence continues at coordinate 610 of OOFE01021834.1, read as the reverse complement.
TCCCCTATGACTTGGTGCTCCGATTCCCATTCTGCTGAATGAACAATTCTGCCAACTGTTCGGCAACACGTAAAGTCCGACAAACCGTAACTATTGCAAAAGTCTGTAACACTTCTGCGACACCGTAACGTCTCGTGGACAGTTTCTCTGATTGCCTCACACCACGTCTCAGCGGGAATTTATTTTGGCTCCATCGTTGGTGCTAAGCAGTCATTGCAGTGGTGTTTTTGCACTGCGCTCCTCAGACATCACTTATCAAACAGTGCAGACAGTGTTGTGACGTCGTTTTCCTTGGATTGTCTGTCGATGAAGTTTGAGTAAATGGAAAAGCTTTCATGAACTGGCTAGAGGTTGAATCGCTACTGTATTATTGGTGATAGAGTAGCAAAACAGACTTTTATTTATCTGAAAAAGTCACAGATTCTTACCTTATAGGATCTCCCCTACAACACAAGTAAGCTAATTCACACCTGTTAGTGATTGTGCTTGTTAGTTTATCTTCTAGTGAAGTGAGACATTTCACTCCTCTATACCCGGGGCGATATGAAGCTTCATCATATCTTTTGGTACAAATCAACCCTGTTCCTTATTGAGCACTATATAATGAATA
>OOFE01021828.1:14668-30373 GCA_900323365.1 Monocentris japonica | reverse complement strand
GATCAGGCGATTGGTGTGATTAAGATTGAATTTGTAAACCCCTCACATTACCACATAATCTGTTCAGACAATTGGTCCCAACCGGGGATCTGATTGATTCTGGTTGTTGACATGGTCAAATCTGGTGTAAATTGGCCCGATAATCCTCTAGCGTGTCCCCGACCTTACTCATAAATAGGATTACTCATGCCATAGACATAAATGAAGACACTGCTGAGACATTCACCAGTAAACAAGATGTACATACCTTCTTGAGAAATACGGTAAGCAGGGGTAAGGAGTTGCGTTCTTCCGTCTGTCCCACCAGCTGAGAGAAGCGCTCCACTGTCATTGTTTCAGGTAGAGTCCAGAAGGAGGAGTGGACGGTGGGGCAATCAGAGGGGAAGGACAACATGGGTCGAGGATCCCCATAGAGGAGCTTCAACAGGGGGCTTCCAACAAGCCTTTCATCACCATTGATTCTCTCCTGGGCTTCAGCCAGCTTTATCTCCAGATGCTGACAACAAGTACGTTTTTAAAGGTATGACTTTTATTTTCCCATAGAACAAAATGTACACAGTATATCTGTGGGGCTCAAACTGTCTTCAAATTGTATTCCTTACCATTAGTACTGGCTTAATGGCAGAATTGCAGACTAGCTTCTCCCACTGTTCGCGTCCATTTCTGGAGGATAGGTCAGGTCTTGCATGGCGGAAACCTTTGTTAACATTCAAGGGCGTTATGTCACGTATTATGCAAAGGAAACAGTAGGCTGAAAATCTTTTGAAAGGTAATATCATCACCTGGAGTAAACTTTATGCAGGTGTTGAGAATCAGATGAACTGTAACAGCAGTGTCGTCCATGTTCTGATCCAGGGTCTTCCCCAACACATTTATGTCCCTTTCAAGGTGATTCCACAGGAAGCCTAAAACATCAGGCGTGCTGGGGTGGATCATGTCACTAACTCCCTACAACACACAAAACCCACAGGTGTATTATTACGCAATGTTATGTTTTCAGTACCATTGATATTAAAACCCTTGGTGCAGATTTTGGCAAGGTCTCACCTGGTAATTGCTTATAGCGCCTTGTAGCATGACAAGGTGCGTAAGCAGCCGAAGGATGCAAGACTGGGCAGGCGTCATCTGTCTATCAGGGGCTTCAGACCTCCAACAAGCCTTTCCTAATATGTGCCCTGTCCGAGTTTGATCTCTGACACTGCACACATAAAGAGACACATATGAAATTTGTGAACACACAAATATTAGACTAAAACAATAATGTCATGGAGCTGGTTTATTGATTAGGTTAATACCTCTGTTCTGCAATTTTAAATCCAGTGACTGGGGAATAATTTTGCCCACCAACTGGTACTCCACAGTCTGGGCATTTTGATAAGGCCACTGGTTTACCACACTAAGGGACAGCACAGAAGCATATGATGTATGACTTTATGTTGTTTGAGTATTTGTTGCTTTTTTTCAGGATGTTTAATGTTAAGACATACTTTAAAAAAGCACAAAAACCAACTCATACCTCTCCAACAAAGCACGGGTGGCCATTGGCACAGTCTGCAAATGATGGAAAAGACATTACATCCAAAAGCACTGTTCACTGTTCATTCAAGTGATAAGGACAGAGATATCGCTTTAACCACATAAGATTGCAGTCCAAACCGTTATAATGTTCTCTACTAGTAAAATACTCACAATACATCTGTAGTTTTTTATCTTTCAACCACTGTCTGGCTTCACTTGTGTGATCATCTGGCATGGTCGGCAAGAAGAAGTGCTTGGAGGCAAGATGAAATTGATTTAATGTACTACTTCCATAGCAGATAGACCGGAGTATGAGATAGTATGAAGCAGTTAGCACAAGAAAAGAAATGTCTTACTGTAACATTCTGAGGTTGGAAGGCGATCTGGTAGAGAGGAAGCAGCAGAGTATTTCCGCTGAGGAGCACAGAGTCCACATGGACCAGCAGCTCTAAGAGGGTGCATCTCTGAGCTGAAAGATCCTGGTTTATGTGAAGAGGGGAGCCTTGTCCACCTATTTGATTAGATGTAAGTGCAGTACTGAACTTCCGGAATTCCCCTGACATGATGTTTTGCAGGAGGTTTTCCAATGTTGTAGTCTCCTTTACAGTCACATGATAAAGGAGAAAGTTAAAGTTATGACCATTTCAAGAGTCAATATCTGACGTTAGTCTCTGAGCAATACAACACAAGGGGAATTAAATGTCAAACATGGCAACCTGTGGAGAGGGCCGCATCTTGGGGTCAGTTGATTTCCAACGGCTGGTGAGTTGTCTAAACAAGGCCAGGGTTAGGAGAACATGGGTAGAAGCCTTAGAACCTCTCAGCTTCTAGAGAGAAGATATAAAACAATAGAGACATAAAGTATACAGGGAATCATGAAGGTGACCAAGAAATATGAAAAAACATGGGTGCATGATGTGAAGAACTGTGCTATTGCAAAGCATTTTGAAAAAGTACTGAATAATGGTTTCATATTCAATTTATTTAGTTTACATTTCTTGTATGGCATCAAAATTACACTAACTATGTTCATCTACTATTTATATCCTTTTATGCTATTTTATTTAAACTGTGTATATATTATCTGAGATATACCTGTTTGACGTGTTTGTATAGTATTTGTACAATTATTGCACTTTGTTTTGACAATAAAATCACTGATAGACTTTTTCTGATTATTGAACTGATTATTGAATTCATTCAATCATTCTCAAATATTGAGAAATAAGCACATTGCTTTTAATGTATTTTTTTAAATATGCTAAATGAACTAAACTAAACCATCTCATCAGAAATGCTATACTACTCTACTTATTGTTTATAGAAATGAGTAGGGTCTCTCTGACCTGTAGTTCTGTCACAAGAGTGTCTGTTCTGTTTTCCAGCAGAACCTGGGCCACGGCATCCCTCAGGGTCCGGTAAGACGGCCCACAGCACAGGAACTGGTCCACTTCAGGAGGAATCATCCTCTTAGAGACAAAATATTTTGGTGAGTTTACTTTAATTGAAAATACACTTCAAAGATCTTCCTTTTCTTTGTTATATGTTTCTGCTGAGTCAAGAATGCTTGTGTGGATACATCCACACAAATTAATGCAGTCCATGATTGAATTACGTAATGTAATACACACTTTGTTGAGGATTAGTATCAGGGGATATGCAGTTGTGATGCTTATTTGATAAATAATTTGACCTTGCACTCTGTGCTTACTTTTATTTAATAGGGTTAACATTCATCTCGGGCAACATAATAGATACATTCAAGATAGGTTTACCTGAAGTCGAAGGACCTCCGGAGGAAATACCCATCTCCATGTAGGACAATTCATCAGGGCCAGTATGCCGTCCATGCCAGCCTGTCTGTGGAGGACTCTAAGCAGGTACACCCTGTACCAGTCATTACCACAGTACTCGCACACCGCCTTAACCTGCTGCAGATACTGATCAGCCTCCACTTCTCCATGTCTGCCAGTGTTTGCTGAAGGAACTGAAAAGTGTAGATATGTTTATTCACTTTCCTATTTTATTGAACTATGTCTGATGAAATTGCACACAAAAGCACTGTGCATCATGTATCCAAATTATTAAGCAAAGTACATTCACTTGACAGTGCAATAAATAAATTTGTACACTTAAGCTACGTAATGAAGGTTGATGATGGTGATTAAAGTCCAGCAAAGTTAAATAATACCTTGGACCATGGTTTTCTGCAGTAGACGGGCAGCAGAGGCCAGACACAGCCGTAACCTGGCTATATTAAGCAGGAACTCTGCTGGGTCTTCTTGTTTGTCTGGGGTCTGTTTCCTGGCTAGTCTGCTCAAGAAGCTGCCGTCCACTTGCAAACTCTGCTTACCATGCTCCACTTTCCTCACTTCTGAGCACAACAGAGAGTCCTGACAAAACCAATGTGATCAATAGCAAGTGATGACATTTATAGTCATTGGTGTAATAATCGGTGACATTTTTGCTACTTTTTATCACCGAATGGCAAAACACAATCGTGATTCAACTCATGCCAAGTTTCTGAAAGGAACATTTAAAAAAAGGATCTTGCAGATTTCCACTTTAAAGATGATAATGTTACATGAGAAGTTAGTGATGGGCAAGTGAAGTTGGTGTCAGTTACCTGGAAACAGTTGATAAAGAGCAGGTAGAGTTCAGTGCGGTCCTCTCCATCTAGAATTTTCTCCTCTAGATTACTTAAATAATTTTGGATGTGAGCCTTCACCTGGTCAAAACTAATAGATATACTGCTGTTAGAGTATATACAATAGAAGAGTGTATTGTTTTGTGTCATTTGATTCATGCCCATACCTATACTGCAGCAGGAGTTTAGGCAGTACAGAGCGGACTACAGGACTGTTGTCCACACAGTCCAGGAAGGGAGTAAGCTCTCTGGTCCTGTATACATTTCCTGTACCAAGAGAATCAATAGGTGAAGGCCTCATCATCACATTATCATATAACATGAAGTTATTATCATGCACTAAGCTTTACTTCTCCCACTGACCATTAGCAGAGATGAGCAAGGAGAAGAGCAGCTCCACCACTCCCTCTCCTGGCCTCTCTCCCTCAGACAGACAGAACCTGGACACCACCTCCAGGAAGAAGGAGTTACAGCGGCCCCTAATATCTATTTGCTGCTGAAGCGCTGCCCTGAGGAAAGAGAGGCAAAGTGTTACTGAGGGGCAATACTGTGGTTAAAACATTTATTAGGTAATAGAATGGGATGCTTGGATTCCTGTCCCCAGGAATCCTTGCACTTAGTTTAACAGAATGTTGCTCAATCAAACTTCTCACAAATTAGATTCTCATAAATTAGATAGTTGATTATGGTAACAAAGTTAAATAAATGATACGAAAAAGGATGTCATTTTTAAACTCACTTGATGGTATGAGAGACAGTTGGCTGGAAGTTGGTTGGCAAGTCTGCCCTACATTTAGGGCAGTAAAGTCTATCTGCCTGAATGCATTGCTGGAGGCATTGCGAACAGAAGACATGCTCGCAGGGCAGGACAGACGGCTCTTTGAGCTCAAACAGGCAAACTGGACAATTAGTGCCATACCTTTGAAAAAAAAGCATCATGGGAGATGCGTTATATAGCTGTAAAATAAATATATGCCCAAATAAAGAGATTATGTCCCTAGTGATGGCTGGGCCATTCTGGTGTATGGTGTAAAGGGCATGGCACAAACAAAGCAACTGCTCACACCTCTACCGGACGAGCCACGTCCCCAGGCATGTGCCCTTCACAATGTTTAACATCAGGGCAATGTATGGTGCTGTGCCTATGGCCCAGCCCAAAACTACAACAAGCTACTTAATCTATTGAGTCTTAAAATCTTTTTTTCTCATGTTTTTCTTAAAACAAGAGAAATAAATCTGCCAACAGGGTGAGATATTTTCACTTGTTTCAAATGCAAATCAACTTGTTTCAAGACACTTTCTAAATAATTCCTGAAACAGTGAAACTGTGTAGAATTATTTCATCCTACTGACAGAATTTTTCACTTGTTTTAAGAAAAATAAGACTTTAAGACTGTGAGACTACATGACTTGTTAAAATGGATATTTTCTCAGTGCATTAGACTGAGTACAGATGTTCACATAATTTTCACCAAACTTTGTATTATACTAAATAGAAGCATCCAGTGTCTGACCTTAGTTCCCTGCTGATACACTCAGCATGATAAGAGTTGAGGATGCGGATCAGTTGCTGCAATGTATCCACACTCCTTATATCAGGTGAGTCCTGCATCAGCTGTCGGAAAGACAGAAACAATTGTATTACAGCTTGTATTATTATCCCTTGCAGTGTTTTTTCTCGCTACCTGTACTGTAGCTGTTATAGCTATTTGCTATACATTACCTGCTCTTACTAAAACTCCCATCCTTTCTTGGTCTTAGCAGTATGTTTTTGTCTATTGCACTTCCACTGCCTCTTACCATTTTACTTACATTTTGAAGAAGGTTGCAGTGTTTTAGAGCCAGCTCTTCCAATCTAGAGTCTCTCTGTTTAACCTCAAACAGGACATGCTGGATGAAAGCTGCTATGACCAGCATTCCACGCCATTGTGACCTGAAAACGCATGTAAGATTACAGATAAAACCACACACACACAAACCCTGTCTCTGCCACAGTTTACAGAGAGTTCTCTAAATCTTGTCACATTCATTTTCAGTCCCTACCTGATAGAGTCCAAATGTTGCAGACAGCCAGGGCTAGAGAGGGTACCATACTTCTGACCAAAGGCTCTATCGAGACATGGCTGCAGGAACTCCACTCTACGCACGAAGGACTCACACTCTTGTAGGGAAGTCACAGTCAGCAGCTTTGTCCTCTCAACACAGATACCAAGTGCTAAAATGTCCTCAACCTGTCAAAAATAAAAGATTCCAATATACATTACATGCTCAACCACCCAATTCTAACTATGCACTTACCTATTCATCTATGCACTTATGTATAGGGATTGGGTGGATTGGATGGCAATATTATTTTATCTACAAAAAATATGTAGTTAATTATCAGCAATTAAGTGAGAATAACATGGGCTGTAATCATACTTAAATACAAAGTCACAAAATGTTGGTATTTTTATAGGGTACATGTACTAGCCATATGTGTTACATGTAGTATCAAAACCATAAGCATAATAACAAAATTGCATTTCATTTGATGCTGTTCTAAGTAAAAAAATGGTAATTCACACCATTTCTGTGGGATCTGTCTTCGACCCCTGCTGAAAGACATCAGTGGCTAGCTGAGGCTGCAGCAGCAGTATGTGGGAGAGAGTATCCAGTCTGAAGGCATAATGTTTGGCAACAGCCATGACCCAAGCAGGAGAGAGGTCAGGGATTGTACTCAAGGACCGCTGAAGCTCAGAAACACAGCTCAACATTGCCTTGGTGAACACCTGTATATGACAGATGGGGGTGTAAAGTCAAAGTCAAGGTTATTTAGCTTTTCATACACTTTGCTTTACCTAAATGTGTAGTTCATAATATCTATACCCGAAGCTCATCCTTTGACTTGATCTTCAAAGAAAGCAGCAGAAAGTCTTGTAGGTAGCTGTGGCCATACTCCAATCGCTCCCTTTGTGAGAGTTTCTGTAAGTAGCTGCCCAGCCTGCTGTTATTGAAGGTGCTCACAAACTGAAGAATCCTCTCTGTGCTATCATCCTTCTGAACTGAACGACACAGAGGTAAAGGAGACAAATGAGCTAGTGTAACAACTTAAAATCAACTTAAAATCACATGTGACCTCTTCATGACCATATGCACGTAGTCATTCAAATGAACAAACCATCAGTCCAAACCTGGCACGAACCTGGTGTAAATTCATATTCTTCCCACAGGCTCTGGAGGTGCATTTTGATGAGCCAGCTGAATGGGGCAGCACAGGGTTGTTCTTCACCGTCCAACACAAAGAAATGTTGCACCAGTACCTCTTGGTCTAACACACTAAAATTGGAGGCATAATGAGAAAAGGGAAATGATGTTTTCTGTAGATTAATATTCAGTTTGCTAAAGGTAGATAATTACAGAAAAAGTAATCCCTAGTACCTTGAGTTTTGAGGAGGTGCCAGATCTAAAATCTGTGTGTCTGCCAGAATGCCCAACCACAGCTCTACCAGGCCCTGGCTGAGTCTGGCACCGAGGAGCAGGTCCAGATTGGCATACCTGTCCAGGACTTCCACCATACTAGCCAAGACTGGAGTAATGGTGGACTGAAGACAGCGCCACAGGGTGTGTCTAGCAGATAAAGATAAGACAGAAAGATTTATGCTCTCAAATCACTGACCATTACAACTTCTGAAATGTAAATCTGAAATGTAAATTGAGGATCAGTTCTAAGGAAAAATAACATTTTCTCCAAACTAAGCAAGTCATGTCAAAAGTTTACTATCACATCAGAAGGTATTAGAGATTTTACCTTAGAGTGCCTCCCTCCTGTAGAGCCTGGCGTTTCCTGGTCTCCCTGCTCACCCACTCCCCAGGAGAGGGCATCCTCTCTTCCCTCTGAGCCAAAGACCCCGCCAGTCTACCTAGCAACACCTCCTGGAAGCAAGCTTTAAAAGAGTTCATGATGTTACTTTTTCAATCTCATAGGGTATATGGGGATAAATGTATCCCCATATATTTTGCGCAGTGTAAATAAAAACTTTGATTGGCTATGACGTGTATTGTGGGTTGGGCTATGTCAGTTATGCTGGGCCAGTTCATCAACAGCAGATATTCATTTTTGATGATGGAGTAGCAAATAAACTGTCCCAAATGTCCTCCACTTTCCCTTCTCTCCTCCACTCCATCCCTTCCCTCATCTCCTCCAAGTTACTTCCTGATAAAAGAAGAGTAGTAGTGAGGGAGATTACAGGAGGGAATGGAGAGAGTGAGGGAAAGTGGAGGCACACCCAGCACAAAATATGAATGTCATACATATTTGTCCTGTGCTGCCATCTTGTAAGTTATGTTAACTGTTATAGTCACATTTATGAGCTGACAATTCCCCTGCCATGTTTTCTTCAAGTTTTGTAAATTATGTCATATTCTTGGTCTGATCACTGTGAGTTTGGGGCGACTCAGACCACAGTTACATTTTTGGGGGGCCCAAAAGTGTCTTGAATTGCCAATGGGCAGGGAGCTTAGGTTTGAAAAGTTCACAGTAAGAAATCACAGCAGTGACTGGCCACTCCACTTTGCCAGGTGCTGGAATTTCTGGGCTTTTTGTGCTATGGGTCAGTAAAAAACATATTAATTGTCCCAGTTTTTATACAAACTATAAATAACTAGAAATAAAATCAATATCAGATGAATATATATTCACCTCCTATGTGTTCTTGACCCTCTCCCATAAGAGAGAGGAGTATGTGCATACGTTGCATGCTCCTCGATGTCAAGTCACTGGGGTCCCTCAGCAAACCCACAGCTTTTTGGATGCATGACCTCACCAAGGATAGGCTGTGGAGGTGGGCTGTCTCTGCCTGCACCCAAACACAATTAAAGGATTTAAGTTTGTCAAAAAAAATTAAATGAAGCTTTGAAAAAAACCTGAGTAGAACCTTTGAGTTCAAATACTAAATTGTGTGTTATACTAATATATATAAAGCCACGTACATAATACAATATCATGTTTACATACCCTTAGACTCACATTTGTATCCACTTCAGAGTTGTTTATTTTGTTGTCTGTTTCCATTTGTTCAACTGAAGATGAAGAAATGTTTTTATGATACAGGAAAAACTAGCAGCCTTAAAAGCACTGAAAGTACATCATTCACTGACATTTGTAATATACAACACTTGGAGTCACTGCTCAGAGGGTCTACAATTTCTACCTGACAGTGCAGGGTGCAGTAGTTTGCTAACAAGAGTTCCACAGAAAACTGACAGGTTCAGGCTCATGTCCTCTGTATCCCTGAGGTCATCAATATGCACAGAGTGCCAGACTCCTTTGACACAAAAAAACAAAACAAAACATGCATTCATTTTTTTTAGCTCACATAAAAGGCAACAAGTCATTACATAGCAGTACATTAATCTTATCCCACTTAATACTCACCTCCTTGGAAACCAATGTATTGAGATCGACTTGGGATCCTTGAAAGCTTGGCAATGAAAACCACACAACAGGTTTGATCATCCAATGGCATCAGGTAATTCATGGTGCAGTATCTGGATGCAGATGGAATGGTTAACACCCTTAGAACACCCGCAATTACCCATTTTGTATATGCATGTAATCAAATTGCTTATTTCTTTAGGAGCCTGAAGGCGAGCCCTACTTTGCTGATGCTATGAGCTCATCAATGCAGTGGGATTCGTCGAGGTCCATCTGAACTAACAGGATGTGAAGAGAGGGGCCAGTATCTTGAAGGAAGCCCCTGAAACATTTAATGTGAGAGAGTGAGACACAGATTGAAAGCTATATAATGGTGCTTGAATAAAAACAGAGGTAGTGTACCGTATTTTGCTGCAGAAGGAGACCTCGGTGTCAAACTGGTTGAGGGAGAGCAAGAGGATCCTGTCTGTATGCAGTCCCAAAGCCTGAGCTACTACCCTAACATCTGATCTGGTTAGCAAGCTGGAGAATGTAGTGACCTTGGAAAAAACAGAAAGGAGACAGTGAGGTCAACAAATAGTGGACGAATGACCAAAATGCAATTTTAACTGGGTTTATTACCTACCTCTAGAAACTTGCTGGGCCCCTGGAGCTTATTCATCTGGTCCTTTAGGAAATCTCTGAGTGAGTGATGATGCTGTTGCTGGAAGTACATCCTGTGAAGTCTCTCCTTCTCCTGGTGTGCTAAGTCTGAATACTTAAGCCTCAGCACAGAGTCAGGGGTGGCACAATTCAACAAGAAACATTTGGCTGATTCAAAGACCTCTTCTTCTTCATTTTTACCAGCAGACACAACACTGTTTTCTGTCTCCATTTTGTCTTTGTCCTCATCCAGGATATAATTCACTCCTGTGTCATCACCCCTGACCTCAGTGGAGACATCATCAATCTTTCCCATTGCCTCAACTTTAAGCTCTTTTGCATCATCCTCTGTATCCATTGCATCAGCCAACTGATCATCCTCTTCATCAACTACCTCTTTGTGTCTGTTGGAAATTGACTCAAGTGTTTCATTTGGTTGAACTTCCTCCAGTGACACATCTTTTTCTTCCTCTTGCTGTGTTACTGTATTGTCCCATATTTGTTGTGTTCTCATTTCTAGTGCCTTTAACAGAGCACTAGCACAGGCATCACCATGAAAGCCAACAAATATGTCAGACAGCTTGAAATGCTCTGAGGTCTCACTGGAGAATTCCTTCATCCACCCCTTGAGTTTGTCCAGAACCCTGCATTGCCATGGTGTCAGATCCGTACTCCTGTCTACCCTGTGTTTTTCAAGCCTATTGATGAGGGGCACAGGAAAGAGTTCATAGACCTTCTTCTGGTCCTCCACTACCACCAGTCTGAAGTTCATGTGGACACGACACTTGACTCTGTGGGAGCCAAGCCCCAGATCTACATATTGCTGCTTACTGAGGTACACATAGTACTGGTTCAAGGCATCATACAGACTTTCATAAAGATTCTGCATGTTGAGGAGGATGACAGTACGTCCGGTCTCCATGCATGTTTTCACCCGGTTCACATTCCGGCAGATTTGGGCATATTCCTGGTCCTTTGGAAATCCTGAGCCAAACACAATCTCAGGGGGTGGATGGTCTCCTTTGGCAAAGATTTGTTGCTGAAGGATATGGAGAGCTGCATTATTAGTGGTAAGCAAAAGGAGGTACCGGCTCTCTTGGTTGTTGTGATCAAGATTCTTTTCAACCATTTGCAGGGTGCTTGGCCTGGGAATTTCTGTGAGGTTCTGGGAGACCGCTTGGAAGAATATGAGAGGGTCAAAACCCTCTGGCTGTCCACTGAAGTTACGCAAGATGGCCTCTACCAACTGTCTGTCATCTGGCTCTTGTTGCGAGGATTTGACTGTAGAAAAAAGCATTTTGACTAGGCTGTAATAATCCCTGAGACCAAAGAACTGATTCTTTGCTGTCTCATTACAGATACTCAAGAAGGCCTTAGCCAAAGGTGGGAAGAGGTGCTTGATTTTCAGAAGAATTGGGTTGGAGGATGAACAAATTCCTTTGGCAGTTTCCACCAGCTCTTTCTCACTGGGATCCCATCTGGATACAAATATTCCTCTGTTCATCTTTGCTGGATCAAGAGCCCAGTTGGAGATACCAACAAATCCAACCTTCATGTGTGGATCTGGCTTGTCGTTGTCAATGCAACCATCCTCCAAGAGGGGATGAAGGGTCTTCAAGGGCATCTGAGGAGAATCTTCTGCGAGACCTATCTCATCAAGCACCACTACTGACACATACTCGTCCATGTTTTTATCCTTCTGAAAACGGGCACAGTTCCTGAATGTCCCTATAATGCCCTCAGGACTTGAGTGAGGACTACATTGGAAGGAGACCATATGAACTTGCTTGAGCTTCTTGAATAGTTCACAGTGGGAGTTCTGGCCCTGCATGGCATCAGCAACCACTGTCTTAGCAAGTGACTTAGAGCTGCCTGGCTTGCCAACCAGAAAGAGTGGGATCCTGAGTTCAATGCAAATCACCATGAGGAACACATTCTCTTTAAGGGCTACATTTTTGGCTATGGTCTCCCTTGTCTGTATGTTCTGAAGGATGAAATCTTGGCAGGATAAAATCTCTGTCTGCAACGCCTCTGCAGAGCAGAGAGTTTCTGGAAAGTACCTACAGATTGCAGAGAGGTACTCTTCCTTTGACACCAGAGATGGGTAGTAGCAGACTCCCATTGCAAGAGCCAAGCACTTCAGTGTCATCTGGGCATTGCTGAGATGACTGCAATTGGGGAACAGGTCACGACTATGCTGGTAAAACCAAACTAGCACCTTCATAGACCTCTCCACATCTCTTAGACTAACAAAACTGCACTCATTTTTTCGACCCCGCATGTATTTCTGAGAGGCTGCCAGCACATTTGAAATTACATGTTTGCAACCCACTGGCAAATCATAGTCATCAACTTTCTTCTGAACTATCTGTTTGATGTAGGAAAGTTCAGTTGAATCATTCAACTGACCAAAATCCCACACTAAGGATGCCATGCTTGGAGGCAGAGGATGAACTCTATACACCAGTTGCCTCAGAGGGACTTTGCCAAGACAGTCTTCTGTTTCCTCTGCCTTCACTCTGTATCCTAAACCTGCACGTTCCAAACGTTCCACCATTTCAGGGGAATGTTTCCGGTAAGGATTGCACGCAGCTATTATTTTTAAGCCACTGTCTGCCTTTAGTGGATCCCCTTTCACAGTTTGATCACATAGGATTTCTTTGATGGCAAAAATGGCCTCTGTGGTGTTGGCCTCATCAAAGAACAAAATAGTGTCTAGTTCGTGTGTTCTGCGGTTCTTCTCAGCAAGTATCTCTGCCTCCTTCACCTTTCTGTAGATCATCTCAGCTGTAGTTCCACCATGAACTTTGACAAGTATCATGTTCTCTACCTTTCTTCCCTCCCTCTGCAGATCACAAAGGAAACGAACTAATCGGGTCTTTCCACAGCCAGTCTCTCCCATGATGACCACTGGAATTCCACACCGGAATCTCATGTAAATGGCTAACATCTTCATCACATTATCAGCAGTGAGCTCATATGTCAGGTCTGGATCAAATTCTTTGTTCATCATTCCTTTCTTGGCACCAACAACACATGAGATCCTCTTGATTTTGTCTGGGCGGAGCAACTGATCAAAGTCTTCAGTGAGAGAGATTTTTTGTCGCTCTAAACCTTCAAAAAGTTTGTGTGTCATCACATCTTCTATCAGGACGTTATGGCTGTGAGGATCAACTGCATTTAGGGTATTTCGCCTCAGACTTCTCTTCACATGAAAGCCAAGGAAAGACATTGAGGATCGGTCTGCATTAAAGAAAATGTATGGATGAGACTCACTTTCCCAGTGCTTACGAATTGTCAGATGGACTAGAAGGTCATCCTCTGGGCTATCAAAGTGCAGCAAGGGGCTTTCGTCAGATATGTTCATAGATGGTGAGGCAAAATCTCGTGCCATCAAAATCATGAACTTCACAATGAAGCCCTTGAAACCAGGCAGGTGGTCTGCAAGAAAATCTGGATCACAGAAAATTGAGTTCTCACAGTCTTTCAGCTGTACATTGAGGAACCAAGAGAAGTTCTTCAGCTCAGCCCACGATGGATCTTGCATTCCACAATTTGACAGGAAGTGTTGTAGACAATCAATAGGACCCCCCACTTTGGACCCTTCCTGGTACTTAAATCCATCCAGGTTCTGATTGCTGTTGAAGAGCTTTAAAAATTGATAAGGCCTTTGAATTCCTTCACTACAAAATTCCTGCTCATCCATGAGTGGGTCTAAGGTCCCCTTTGCCAACATCCCTGGATAAGCCAACAACTGTTTCACCTCTTTTGGAGGTCTACAATGGATAGTAGGCAGAATGTCAAGAAGTCCAGTTTTCATCTGTGTAAGCAAATCAAACACATAGACACAAATCAATGAATGACTAAATCATAATCATCATAATTTCCTGCTTTATCTCAACAGACACATCAACAATATGACATGTCTACCTTCTTTGGTTGATTATGAGGGGGTATGTCTGGTCTCAGGACCTCCACAGTGATCAAGTGAGCTACATTTCTTCTCCACAGCATTCCCTGGCTGTTACTCAAACAGCTCAGAACTAAAAGATGGAACAGGAGCTCTTCCAGGCCAGACTGAACCTGGAAATTAACAAATAAGATAACTCTCAAGTACAAGCTACAACAGAACAAGCTATAAATGCAGAGGTAAATGCTTTAGGTATTCTGAAACTGGCTGCAACAAACTTACTCCAGCAGTGTCAATGTGAAGGAGCACAGGGTCCTGCTCTTTCAAAGGTGCCAGTCTCTCGGATAGAATCTGAATGAAGGAGTCCACATCGATCCATGGTTCAATCAACCTGATCCTAATATGCTTCGCCCTGGGAGAGTCCTGTTGGAACTTCTCAAACAAACGGTCCACATAAAGGGATTTCCCTATGGATAGAAAAATGATGTATCATTTCTACATTACAAAAATATTATTGAAGGTCAGTGCTATGCCTTATTCCTGTCAAATATATTTATTATAGTGTAAATTAATTTGAATACTATGACTTAAAACTGCCTAGGTGGCAATTTTAACATTTCCACATGTGGAAAAATAATGAAAAGTGGACTGACAAAACAATTGTAATTGCAATTGTAATGTTTTAGTAAGTAACAAAACAATAGAGTTATTACACAACAACATGTACAATTAATTGTTGCAACTACTGTAAAAACATTTTTAGTTATGAAATGCCAGCACATGACACTGGCTAAACAAGTTTACCCTTACCAACTGCAGGGCGTGCAGATGACACCACCCAGACTGACAGTTTCTCTGGAGAAATCAGTGAGACAGGGTTCTGTGGGAATGGGACAGTGAAGTGGTGGTGTAGATATTTCCTGGTAGTCTGTGCTGTTACACCCACTCCTGCCTGTACTTTGTTGTTGCTGAAGAAAGAGGGTACATATCTGTGCTGGTGCACAACTGGACTGACTATCACCAAACGATAATGGGGGTCGGCACTTCTCTCAAGGCACTCAAAGAGCTCCCCCAGGGCCACACTGACATCATAGCCCAATAGCCCTGGATTGACCAAAGAATAGATCCTCTGACAGTTTTCTTTGGAGCCTTGGCCCAGAGCTCGACGGAGAAAGATCTCCACCTCCTCATCTGTGGTCTCTTCTCTGCAGACCAGCACCTCATCAGTAGATGGCAAAGGCTGCTCTGGGCTCTCCATGTAAAAAGACAGGGTGGTAGTCAAAACCTCTGCAGTGGGACAAAGAACTAGATTGGGCTGTCCCTCTTGGAGAGCAGGCGGCAGTTTCCTCATCACATGCTGTTGGTTCATATTGGAGAGATATGAGAGGAAGTGGGCCAGAGTGGAGATGTCCAAATGCTGGTTGAGGTACTTTGGCATGTCATCCTTGAATTGCCTCCAGAGGTCCTCAAGACTATTTTCAGCATCCTCCCCCATGACATCAACTTGGGTTAGTGGTGAGCCATCCACACCATCATCATATTCCACAACAGTATCATATTCATCCTCTGAGG
>OOFE01021828.1:0-14648 GCA_900323365.1 Monocentris japonica | reverse complement strand
CCACTGAATCAAATCTTCAGCCTCTTCCATGTCCCCTTCATCCTGGCTTGAACAAGCCAATATAAAGTCCATAGAGGGTCCGTAATCATTATCATCTTCTAAAGCATCAAGCTGAGACTGTGTCTGTAAAGTCATACCTGTTGCATTAGCATAAGCAATTTTGACATCAGCCAGGGTACACTGGGGCTTTATGGGAAAAAGTAAATGCCATAACTGTTGAGGAACCGAGGTCTGCCGTTGACACACAAAATGTATCCAGTAGCATAGGTACACCATCTGCTCTGAGGTGTAGTGGTTCAGCATGTGGAAATGGGAGCGCTTCTCATTGATAAAGGAACACCATTCCTTATGGCAGGTATCCATGGAGCGACACAGCTGTTGTAGCTTCTCTGTCACATCCCCATAGTACACCATATCTTTATCCCTCAGGGATAAGAATGTTACTTGGATGCATGGCTGCTGCTCTGGGCAGCACTGGACCTGAGCGTGCCATTCCCTGAAAAGCATGTTGCCTGATGTTTGCATTTGAAGAAGGATAGTGCCCAGTCTTTGAACTCCTTCAAAAACCTACAGTATATGGACGGGGGGTGGGGGGGGTTCATATAATGAATATCAACATACAATTTAGACCGTGCACATTGGATTTAATTTTAAAATTGATAAAATTGACTATGAAATGCTAATGACCTGTGTGAACCTATTGACTTGTTCTCTTCCATGCTCTCCTTTAGACGACATGAGCATGAGTTTGTTCTGCAGCTCTAGCAGGTCCTCAAGTCTGTAGCTCTTCTCCTCTCTGCCATTTTTTACTTTGACCAGCACGAGGCTTTGTAGACATCTCTGCAAACAAGTGAAAAAAACAGAAACCAAATTCATCAATTATGAATAGAATAAATAATTAATAAGAATTGGTGTTGAGCTATGCAATGCTTTACTCTATGACAATGGGAGATTGTCATCATCTCCCCTGACCTTCTCTGTGTTTTCTTTAGACCATCCTATGTGATAAACTCCCTGGGCATTAATGGAAGAAGCCAGGGAGAGAGAGGACTGCTCCACAGAACCATGGGTCTCCTTCAGCCCCTTCAGCCAGCTCAGCAAACGAGTAGAATCTCTCTGGATAACAAAAACAGGAGCATAATTTTCACTTTATGACAGTAACAGTGCTTTATGTACTGCATAAAAATAAGGGAGAAATATATACCAATTTGTCTGGGAGTTTCTCATCTCTACGTTGGGTATCCCACACCTGCCTGGCACAGCTCATGAACTCATCAAAGCCAGCACTGGGGGAGAGAGAGTAGAGCAGGGGGGCATAGCCCATCACTGCATCATGGAAGCAGGCCACTTGGTCTATCTCTGTGTCATTCTCTCCAGCAGATATGGAGGCAAGGTCAACAAAGACCTTCACATCACTCATATCTGTGGAGTTAACATAAAGGTTACTGACAGAGCAAGTGGACATCTTCTCAAAGATTAAAAGGCAGTATACTGCCCTACAAATACAACAAATACAGCGTTCATTTAGCTTTGAATGAATAGATGGTCAGACATGCTTTTATATAAGTGCCTTACTTTTGAGGTTCTCTTTGACCCAGCTGACCAGAGTATGGCTCGCTAGAAACTCCTCCAGACTGGCAGTGTGCTGCATGGTGACTGTCGATAGTTGCTGCTTGGCACATAGCAGGTCATTAGTGAGGGACCCCAGGACCCTCTGCTTAAATGCGTCTTCTTTCTGTTAGATTTATTTTATTTCAAGAAAATAACATGCATTTACAAGAAAATACCTTTCATGGAGAAAATGTGGGCTAGCTGTGTTGTTTGCTTGAGCTTGAAAGATTAAGGGCTCTATTTTTGTGAATCAATGATGCACAGTGTAAAGTGCAGTAAAAGGTGCAAGGGCATGACAACAGATTTTTGGTAATTTTGTGGCCACCAGATGTCATTGGCCAGCCTCTGCCATTTATTTTATTTCAATTCAAATAAGAATAAGTTAAATATCTTCAAAAGTATAAAGATAATCAAAATGTTGAATACATCTACACAACTACATGAACATTTTAAAGTTGGAACAGAGTTGGAGTGAATTATGATGATGGTAATAGTAAAAAAGAAAGAGTGAGAATAACAAAAGTGTGCTTTCTTTCAGCTAGCCCACAAACAAATATATTCAATTCTATAATAAACTGTTCTGTTACTGGAATGAAATATCTAATCATAACTATTACCAGTTGGGTGAGACTGTGGATTTCTCTGAAGTCTCCAGAAAGTTTCATTTTAGCAGCGATTTTCAGAACTGCACTGGCTGCCGCTGCTGTCTCATGAAGCTGTCGATACGCCTGGATTTGACCAAGTCTTAGCTCCACCCAGTTGTTCTCGAGGCGAACCTGTTCCAACTCAAATTTCTCAGAGAACAGACTCAGCTCCTTCTTCATTAGTTTTCCATCTCCCTGGTCTCCTGTGTCCACCAAAGCCTGCTCAAGCTCCCTGAAAGTGATGTTTGCATTAGCAATTCTGAGGCCAAGCTGATAGAGATCTCTCAGTAGTGGTTTCCAGATTGTGTCATAGATCTGTGTTAGGGTTATTGGAACAGGCCCTGTGCAGGATTGCCCACTTGAGGCCACAGTTGCAGCCTGCTTGACCCAAGAGGTGATCATCAGGTTGCTCTCATGCAGGTCATTCATTTCCCTGGCCATTTCCAGGACCTCCGGACTGGTGCTATACCAGAGGAGCTGGCAAGGACCTGCTGTCCTCCACTTTCCCTGGTCATCAAAGGGTTGAACGAGCACCAGATTGTTCAGGTTTTCCGACTGGAGATCTTTTCTGTGTTGATCCTCAAGAGTGGTCATCTCAGGAACTGGTTAAATAAAATCCGTTATTGAAAAATCGATGCTACTAGAAAGCTGCAACAATACAGAAGCCAAGCCTTTGCAAAGCTTCTTCATGTTTAACATAATTTTGGTTATTAATAAAGAAATGACAATTTTAATGACAATTTCTCTAGTTGTCCTCACCTGTGATGTTTTCTGTAACCTTTGCTATCATCTTTATCAATGTGTCCATATGCTGTTTCTGCTGAAGGAATGAATTCAGATCTGTCTCTCTCTGAGCCACAATATCCACTGCAGCAACCGGGATAGTCTCCAACTTGGTATTTTTCCTATCTGTGGAAGATATTACACAACTAACATGAATCAATAGTGTTTTACATTTAGTGGGAAATTGAGTGTAGGAATGGAATGGAATAGCTGTGAAGGTTCGTACACTGTTGGTATATTGTCTTAAATTGCTCTTTATGTTGCAGGATGGTGTTTAGGTTTCCCACTGATACATGTCCTTGAAGCAGTGCCTCCACCAGAGATGCCAGTGTACTTTGACAGCGTTGGATAACCTGCCCTGCAGCATCATCCACCTGTATCGCTTTCCAATCTGTTGCAACAGAAGAATGTATATAAGATATCATGGACAACAATAGCCTTTTAGAAAATTACACAAAAAGGATAGCCGTAATAAATAAATGAGACAAAATACCATGAGAAAGAAGGTGGTTGATGGCAGACTGTTGATTAAGAAGCTGGATCACAGAGTTGTCTTGAAATCTTGCTCCTGACTCAATCACAATGGCAGACAAGATTGTGTCAGGGAGATCCATCACTTTAGAGGTGAGCTGCCGCATTAGGTCCCCCTCTTCCCCTGCCTGAAAACATAGATATACTCAATACAATAGGTCTCTTTGTCAGACACAATGCGCTTGTTCTTAACTGACCTGCTTTAGTTAAGGGAAATATGTTTTAAAAATATATTTTAAATAAATGGTTTGAAAAGTAACCACCTAAGAAAATCTTGGCAGGGGAAGTTCATGAAGAGAGCTCCCCCATTCCTCAATAAATGCTGTTAAAGTACCCATGAGCAAGGCATTAACGCCCAACTCTGTACAAGACTGTGGTTGTACTGGGGAGAAACCAGTGAGTTTGTGTGCAACCTTCCCTCCCCCTGTGTCCTCCACCAGGTTGTTGCCATCATAAGAAAGTGTAATCAATCAACTTGCCTGTTTAACCATATGTAAAAGCTGCAATATGCAACATTTTACATTAAAATCCCAATAACTAAATAAATTGGATATATTACACATGATCAGTCTGTGACCCTGTGTGTACACGCTTACATCTCTGTTTGCCTGAAATTTTGGGGCTTATACCATTTGCTGTTGGCATGGCCAGCAGTGAGCTGGGTTCTGGCAATCAAGGCAAAGCTAGAGGCCACACCGCATGGGAAGTCATAGCAACAACAATGGCAGACAGCAGTAAGAAATGAGTCTCATTCAATACAAGCAAAATCGGCATTGTTTTAAAAAAAACATTATTATTATTATTAACATGTACCAGACAGATGGTCTTCACAGCAGACTGACACAGGTCATGGAAACAGGTCTGTACGATATCATGGCTTTTCCTTATAGCCCCCATGGAAGACTCAAGGCAGCACACCATTACTTTATCAACATCACTTGCCTGTAGAGAAAAACAAACAACTCAAATGTAACAGCATAATAAAAGTGTGTGTGTGTGTGTCTCTCTCTGTGTGTGTGTGTGTGTGTGTGTGTGTGTGTACTATCCATTTGGGCAGCAGGATGGCCAATTGGCAAGCATCCACCCTGCTGAAGTGTACTTGAGCAAGACACTGAATCCCTACTAGCTCAAGAGGTGCTGTTCTGTCACTGACCCTGACCTCTGACCTCTCTGGAGGGGGAAAAGGAAAAAAGAGAATTTCCTTGCAGGGATCAATAAAGTATCACATACCTTGGAAATCCTCTTCCTCAGGTCCTTCTCCAGGCTAACCCTCCACTGGGACAAGACGTCCTGAACGGAGCACTCCACCTTCAGCAGCGCATCCCATATCTAACAATTCAGCAAGTTTCTTATTATTATTTAAGACGTCTGTGAGAACTACTGGCTAAGTTCAAATGATCTGAGATACAACTGGGTGAATATTACGTTTAACTGTCTACCTCAATTTCTTTTTGGTAGCTGAGTGATTTGGACTGGGAATTTTGGAGTAGTCTATCTCTCCACTCGCTGATTTGTTGCTTCACATTATGCAGCTCCTCAAAGAACTGCTCCTTAAAGGTCTTAAACTCATCATCTTGGGTCTAGGAAGCACAAAGGGAATACAGTGAAATGCGGTTACAGTGTCACAATATAGCAGACAAAGCATATAACCAAGAGAGTAATACCTCTTTTGCAAGTGCAGCATCCACAATCTCTGCCAACTTCAGCACGAGTTGGAAGGACAGCACTGCAGCCTGGTACCACGGGACAAGTCGCACCATTCTGCATGTGCTCTTGACCACACTGATGCTACTCAAGAAAGCTGACTTGATATTTCCAGATTCAATCATTCTGCAGATATAATACAATAATTAAAAACCGCACAATGTCACAGCACTAAAATGAGTTGCATTTGAAGAATATTTCAGATGTCATTACCTTTCTTTTTCCTGTTCTACTTTCATCAGGATATGGGTCAAGATGATTTGAGTGTGCTGCATGTTGAAGGGATGAAAATGATCACATTTAAAAAAGTTATTTTAAAAATGAAATAACTGACATTTGTACATCGCTCACCTTCACATTCAGTCGTGTTCTGTTGTTATCCCCTGACTCCCCGTATTTTCGAAGCCTATATAGCAGACTCTGGATCAAGTGTTCTGGATGTATTTGAGTCAGATTGGAGAATTCGAGAACATCCTGAAACGCGACCAGGGACAGCCAACCCATCAAAACCAAAGGCATCTCGTTAGCCACAGATAAGTGCTTCTTGATCGAAGTCAGCATTATTCTGTGAAAAGGCAAATAATGATACTGCAATTGAAACAGGATCAGCATTTCAGAAAAAGAAAGTTAAAAGTTTCTTTGAGAGGGACTTACTTTCTTTTGTCAGAGAATGGTCGTACATTCTCTCTAAAGTTGCTGAAATTGACCTTGTCCAGTCCTGACCAGTTTTCTTCCTCAATAGTGGGCCCCACTGCAGCAGCATCCGCCCCAGGCTGTCTGAGTTTGTAGAGAAGAGGAATGAGCAGGACGAGCTCTGATACCATTTCCTGTGCACAGTGGTTTATCAGACCCAACACAGTGCTGAAGGGCAGAAACAGAGAGTAGCATCAATACTGCAGATCAATACTGCTACTAATCCTACTCCTTTTACTACTCCTCCTACTACTCCTATTACTCCTCCTCCTCGTCCTACTACGACCACTAGTAATAATAATAATTCTATAGCGTATAAGCTCAGATAATTCATTGAGACAAAATACTTTCCCCTAACATAAAACTTACTACTGTGGAGCTGAGAAGACACTCTGCAACTCCTCCAGGTTTTTGTTGTCCATTGCAGTGTCTGAGGACACCAGGTGACAAAGCGTAGCCCAGTCTTTTACTCCAAGCTCTATGTTGCACTGTCTGGTAACCATGAACACAGACAAGCCCAGCACAAGAGGACTTGAGGATGTTCCATCAGACTCTGCTTTTAAGATGTGAAGCAAATGCTCTGAAATCAGCTCTGATGCCTGTTAGTTAAAATAGTAAGTATGTAAGTAAGTGAGAGTATCTGAATATTGTTGGAAGATTGAATGTAATGTGTAATGAATGGATTAAGTCATATTCAATAATAATTCTGTTGTTGTTGCACCAACCTTGACCATGGGGGAGCATGAATTGTCTGGGTATATCACCCTTAGATGAGCAGAACTGAAACTGTCCTTAAAATGTGTCAAGTTCTGAAACAAGGCTTGACTGCTCTCTTTGTTGGATGGAGACCATTTCTGGAAGATTCTGTTCAGCAGCACACCTGCCGAGGCATGCCAGGCTTCCGAAATCTCCTCAGCCTTTGATTTTTTCAAGCCGACCGCAGAAAAGAAACTTTGTATTGTGGACCCAGCCTCCAGACGGCTAATGTAGCCTTCATAAAGGTGCAGCTCTATATAAAACACAGCCATGTTGGATGATCAGTTTCTGTAAAATGACACAACGTTGCTGAGGTGTTTTTACAAACTGAGACTAAATGGCTTGTCCTACCTTTAACTTGTGAGTCCAATGGAATTGGAATATGTCTCATGGCATTTTCTGTCATCTCTTTCTGCCGTTGCTGTACGCCATAACTGTAGGCCAACCACGCTCCTCTTTCTACCAAGCTATCCTTGATAGAAATATTTGCTTCTATCAAACAGCTCTGCTGATGTAGATCACTGAAGATAAAATATTGAACATGTATTATAATGGTAGATTTCTTATTGAAGCTGTAAATCTAAACACATACATCATTAATACTCACTCAAAATGTGTAATTTCAAGGGGTAAACATCCGCTTTCATAAAATAGCAACAGTTTGTCGTGTTCTTGGTTGAATTTAAACTTTTTGTCTAACACAGCGTAGATGTGAATGGTGAACATGGGTTCCGTGGATGGAGGTCTCACTGGGGTTAGATCACTATAGAGAGAAAAATACACATAATGTTGTAGTTACTGTAATGACACACATGGTTAAAGAGACAGCTTTAGCCATAGCATTAAGATAATTGTTAATATTCAGCTCACCCATTCCCCCTGCTTTTTGACGTTTTGCCTTCATCTGTTGGCATATTTGGCTGTTTCTCACTTTCCAGTGTCTCTCCAGCTACTGCATTGGCATAAGACTTGGATTTGGCACCTTTTTGTACTTGGGAGCCTGTGGGATTCCCTGAGTTTCCTCCAGAGGGATGTACCTCTTTACTCTTTTGCTCTTTTTTGAGATTCTGCTCCATGGTAGAATCTGATGATGCACCGTTATCACCTGGATTATCACATATGGGTTGAGACAAATCAGATTGGCCATTTTGATTTAACTGAGTCTTATCAGTGTTGTTGTCTTGCATCAGGTGGGTATTGAGTGTGTGGTCATCTTCCATTGGCTCAGTCCTGTTTGTATCACGGTTTTGATGGGTCTGAGTTTTGGCAGAGTGATCATCTGGGCAAGGCTGAGTCTTTTCAGTGCAGTCTTCTTGCTTTGGTCCAGTGAAGTCTGCAGCTTCTGTCTGTGTCTCCTGAGTGCTCTGAGCAACTACTGGCGTCTGTGTTACCCTATTCCTGCCTTTACATTTCTTTGTTTGAGTCTGAGCTTGCACCATCTTAACACCTTTGTGGTGTTGTGGTTCATTGTACTTTAAATTCTGCATGGGTCCATCTTTTTGAGACTGAGATCGACTGGTTTCAGCTTGGTGGGCCTCATGTTGTGTTTCTAGTGTCATGCTTTCCTGAATTTGGTTGGTTATAGTCTCCATAACCTCCATCTTGTGCTTTTCTGTGTTCTGACTGGGGACCAGGCTTTTGCCACCCCCATCTCCTTGGAAGCTCGAGCCACTCTTTTTTCTTCTTTTATTTCTCCTTTTCTTCTTTTTTATATCTTCAACTTTCCTGCTGGGATCGCCTTGTCCTTCTGCCTGAAAAAGACATGCAATGTTACAACATCTTTCTGTGAGGCACACAAGTCTGGCTCTAACACAATGCTTTCAGGAATGAAAAATGGTTGTCTCAAATATTCATATATTATTTTGTATGTGTAAAATTGAGAAACATAAGAAGAGTTTTTTCTGAAATCCTGAAAATTGATATGTATTTCTTCGTATGCCATTATCTCTACCTTCTTCCTTATCCTCGGTCTTTTGGTTGCAACATCCTCTTTATTCATGGTATCCTCCCGGGGTTCATGGGAGGCGTGAAGATTCTCTGCTCGCACCTCCATCTGCAGGGACTCCTTTCTGAGGGGATCCCTGATCCCCTGTCCACCTTTCCTCTTGTTATCTATGTTTGAATTTAAAGGCACATGTACTTAGACTCTGCTAAGTGCATGGGCCTAACTCTCAAATATTGCATTTGATGACATCATCAAATGACTTGTTGACTTGATGACATGTTGAAGCAAAACACGGAAATATAATGCCGCTGCTATAGGTAACACCATTATACCACCAATACTCCTTTTTAACTTATATTTCTACCTCTATTTTGGTTGGAATCAATTGGTACGAGATGATGGCAACATTGACACATACATATTTAATGGTTTAATGGTGGTTTGTGTTCTTTCCTGTATGTAGTCAGAGTAAATTTTGCTTACCTCTAAAAAGGAGAAAGGTATACACTGTTGAAGAGTACATTTTGACCAACACTGATGGGAGTTAATTTAAAATCGACACGTAATGGATTGAAGAGTACAATATGGGAGTTAACTTGAAACTAACTCTTGTTAATACTACTGAGTGTAGGGTAGTGTTCAATTTTAACTCTATCAAGAGTTGAATTAACTCTTTCAACCCTTTCAACAGAGTCATTTTAACACCCTGTGGAGTGGGACCACATAGACTCGGACATATGCCTGCAGAGAACATAACGAGATGCACCTCAGGCGCAGCATTGATCGATTTAAATCAATTTCTATACATTTACCAACTTTTTATTTCGTCGTGGATCAACACTACATTGCATAATCTCTACATTGCATAATGGTGCGGTGGGAAAGCAATCCGGAATTGTTTTGGGGAACTAAAAAGGTGTTCATTTAACACTGCGACTTTTACTGTGTATCCTCGGAGATAACAAAATAACAGAAAGTAGGCTACGATAAGGTACTACAGATACACTATAAGTTTATACAGTAAACAGCTACGATAGTAGCAAATACAAAGTATGATAAGGTTTCCAAAACTCACTGTAAATCCCTGTTGGAATATTGTAGTGATGTGCAGTGGTTACTTAGAGATAGATTTAAATGAAATAGTCTTGTAGCATTTATTCATAAAGTTATCCAATGCTATTGAATCTATTATCACTTTTCAGTTATCAAAGGCTGTGTCGCTTCAGTTGTAATACACTGTATTAGCAGCATAATAGAGGCGAAGCACTATATTCACGACTAAAACTATGAAAATTATGTAGGCTATGTACCTTATCAATAGCTTCCCCTTCCCGTCCAAACAGCTACGGATTCGTGACAAGTGTTGGTGAGTCTACATAAAACATCGGTATCGATTATTATTTGTCATCTCCTCCCAGTTGTAAATTCAAGGGAAGGTCAATAAATGTAAACAATGGCACTTTATTGTAAGAGTTGGCGTTTGGCTATTGACATAAAACCATGGATACTGTCTCTCTGTGTTCAGTAGTAATATACGACTTATACAAAACATCAGGTTTAATTACTTGCCGACTGTATCTGGATGTGTAAGACGTCTTCATGTCAAAATGTAGTAGCCATTTGTACGACGGTCCCTAATCAAGACTAAAACGCACTTTCAGTTTCATTTCTTCCTGAGACTTATCAAACAAGAAACTTAATGCTGCCTTCGAGGGCCCCTATTATTACTTTCAGAATTCCCAAAAACAACTTCAAGTGCTGTTGACAATGAGATAATAACAAAATTGGCCTTGTAAGAAATGTAGTTTTGATGGTTGTTGTTTTATTTTAGAAATGAAAAAGAAAGAAAACAAAGCTACTCTAAGTTACAGTGACAAAATAAAGAGTATAAATATAAAAGTTTAAATGCGTGTCAGACACGTAGGGGAGGCGGGACGAAACTAACTATTTATAACTATTTTCTGGAATACTGGATAAACTTGACCAAGACACGCTAGTTGGACTGGTAGCTTGAAGATGACAAGTGGTGTCAATTTATTAGTCGATTTATTGTGCATATTATTACTTTATTTCTTCTTACTTTCTTTAGTGAAATGGGACAAAGTGAACTTAATAAATACCCTAATTCTATTACAAAACTGCTTCACCAGCACAATGTTGTTGTATCTAAGAGATTAACTGAAAAAAAAAATCAATGCATCGACCATGGGCTGAATAGACTGAAATAGATCCATTGATAAAATCCTGTGTCTCAGGTCAGCAGGGGCTGGCACCTCCACCCACTGGCCTGGGCCAGCATCAGCACAACATATCCACCAGGAGCCAGCACCTCTCTATCTCTATTGATCTTTGAGTAAGTAAGATTTAAAAAAAAAACAAAAAAAACTTTTGTTCCAGCTAACTGATGTTTTGATAAATTTATTAAAAACAAAAATGCATGGCAACCACTAAGTTAATAATACACTGAAAACAGACACATGCAACAACAAATACAATGCTTTCTTCATTTTTTTGGGGAAGTTTTGCTTTTATTGGACAGCTCAAAGTGTAGAGATACAGAAAAAATCAGGAGCGAGATGGGGATGACAAGAATTTTGGGCCAGAATTGAACCCAAGACGTCACGAGGATGGCAAAATATAATTCTTTTACCAGCACGTGAAGGCAGCATAACTATCATATGCCTTTATCACTACTAGGGCCCTTGAGGAGTCAAACTATATACTTTGTGAATAATCATTTAAGAGGGACATAGCCCAAAGTTAGAAACAGAACCAAGAAGAGAAAGGAATGTTTTATTTTTTATTTATTCATTATTTGTTATATAATCCTTCCAACATTAAGTCAAAGTTAAACCAGACTCCATGCTAGTCTGTCAAGCCAATTAAAACCTGCCTTTTTAATGCTGGGGAGCCATCTTGTGGTAAACAAGTGCCATTTTCTATGTCTCTTTTTTCATCATGAAATAAGTACTTTCAATAAAGATGTCAGACTTTAGATAGAAACAGTATGACATACAGAATACAATGGTGACAAGCAGTTTAATTTATATAGCCTATGTTGCTGTCATTGTGGGAAAATTATTTTCCCCCATACTGGCTGTAGCATATATACTTTCAACCCTCCTCGCTTGAGTGACAAAGAAAGGCAGAGTAATGGAATGATTAGGATGGTGCTTCAGCTAAAGATTTATCATCTCTGGTTTACAACTCAAGCCTGGGAACCAGCAGGTTTCTTGATTCTCCGAACCACAATCCTGTTTCTCCTTCCTTGTGGTCGCCGTCCCTCTTCCCTCGTCGCCGTGGCCTCCTCTTCCCCTGGCAGCAGCCCCAGCGGTCGTGGTTCAACTATGGGCAGTGCAGGGCTCCTTCCTGATCGCACATCATCCACGAAGGCCTCCACCCCATCAAACCTGGAGGTCAGCTCACCAAGATGCTCCTTGAGAGCATTGAACTCCTTGTAGAGATCTCCCAGGGCATCTGACAGTGGCTGGATCCTGGGATAATGGGACAGTAAAAGCAGCAAGAAAAGAAAAAAATATCTCAGTTTTATTGTTCTTATAAAAACACTTGTGACATACAATACCAAATGCAACTTCGAGGGGAACATTTTGAAAATATGATAAGATATTGATTTGAAGATATGATAAATGATTAAATCACAAAATATCCATTCAGTCAAATCAATAAATGGCTTGGAAATTAAATAAAAACATATGGAAAAATATGATAGAAATTCAATTAAATGAGGATCATGGTATTAAAATGAGTGAAAATCCTGTACACACCTTCCATAGTCAGGCAGCACAGTACTATGATCATGGATGAGCAGATCTTTGACCTGGGTCATGATAGCATATTTCCAGTTGTCTAAAACCAAGGTGAGGTTGGCACATACTCTGGTGTTGACTTTCTCTGCTACAGGCGCAACAGCAAATGCAGAACCAAAGTAACAAAGAAACACAAAGGCACTATTCCTCTTATGACAAGCCAGCCTTGCTTTATCAAAACAACAGCAATTAAACCTCAGTATGTCCAAATTATATTATTTCCAATACATTTTAAATATAATAAAAACATAAATGACAAATGACACAGCATGATCCAATTCTTTTCATTGCTAGTCCTGAGAAATGAATACAGGGAGACACCAGTTACCTTCATTCCTATGGTCCCATTCTGGGCTCTGGGTTCCCCTCTGTTTCTGAGCAGCACACAGAACCACCATTAAGGTCAGCAGAGCTAGAACAGTCTTCATGCTTAAATCTGCACATTACAACAAATACACAAACGTACCCCTTAGCAGTTTTCACAGGAAACCATATCCACAATGTGCAAACTGTTCTCTGACACAAAATTAATCTAAAATTCAGCTTCATTCATGTATAGATGCTGCAGTGGCCAAAGTGTAGAATACGTACCTGCACTGGCACAAGGTGCTAGCCTAAATATGAAAGTCCACACAACTGAAACATTATAGTGTGGGTAAAACTGAGACTTGCTTTTGTACAGCTCATTATCTATGTCCTCTAGCCTTAAAAGAGGGTGTGTCCTTTGTCTCCACTCCCATTTGAGGCGCACACAAACTCCATGGTTGTCAGTATGGTTTCACAGCAGTGATAGTCAAGTGTAAGCCTGTAGAAATTTTTATCGTCCTTTCAAGACTGACCTGCAGTCACTGCTTTCCATCAAGTGGTCCTTCTTAACTCGCTGTTTTGAGCCCGTCAAGACGATGAGTTGTCAAGTTTTTTTTTTCAATAATTCCTGTCAACACTCAAACCGACACTACTTTTAAACACTGTTTAATGATGCTTAAAATTTCCAGAGCAAAAAATGCAGATGAACTGTAGATACTACAATGTGATCTTTGACTCTCCTCTGGGACCTTCTGCAGAGTTGTTTGATGTTTTACAGTCCCCTCCAACTTCAGCACTCCTGGCCCTCATCTGCTGTCCATCTGGGGTCCTGGGGAGTCAGTCCAGTGTCCAGTACATTGGACTCCTCGGTAACATGCTCTGATCCCTTCTTAACAAATTGGTTAGGACAGGACTCCCTCAGTGTAAAAGTTGGTGCTCCTTACAGTATGATGAATTAAAAAAAAAAATCTGCATGTACCCTGGACACAATAACGGCCAATTTACAAGATAAAAATGTACACACAGTAAGCTATTTGAACATGGGTGCTTGTGATGACTAATGGTGTGATTATGTGTTAAAAATAATTGTTTATGGGTTTTAAACAAGTCTGCTCAAAACAGTATTTCAACACAAAGGTCTGGTGAAAAAATGGAAAACCCAATCTCGTAAAACTTCAAAACCCAAGACTGCGATGAAAACCAGGTTGAACTCCACAGAGACACCAAGGGAACTTTTTGTCCATGACTAGCAAAGTGGCAGCACATTGTCAATGTTAAGGTATCCTGAAGGATGAATCCATCATGATTTCTAACAACGAACAAACCAGAATTTGGTTTAGGAATTCTTAGTTTTCATTTTTATTTTGTTTCAAATCCAGGTCAACGGCACACAACTTTCAGGTCCCCAGTTAGCTCAGTAGATAGTGAGGACAAAACTCCAAGAGCATGCTTGCTCAGCAAACCTTCCCTGGATTAATAATGGTTAAAAAAAAAAAAAAAAAAAAAAATCACTGCCATCCTTTAGCATGACATCAGATAATCGCTCTCAAGAATTCACACAGGGGCAAGAATGGTCTAAATGGACAAAACAAACACTTTTCCAACCATTTTCAAATTAATCTACAACTAAAAATATATACGCACTTCATCAATGGAATTACTGTCAAGCTCTTACACAAAAGCACACATCTCATAAACAGCATAATTTGCAGCCCAGGACACACCCTCTAAACTGAAAAGGCTCGTTTCCCCAACAGCAACCCCAATGCAACTTACAACACTTTAAGTGACACGTTCAATTAACTTGCCATTTGGAACATCCTTTGAGCAAACTACCCTTGGAAGTCT
>OOFE01021827.1:15621-25950 GCA_900323365.1 Monocentris japonica | reverse complement strand
CACGTTTTCGTTTACATCATGTGGACGGCCGGGTGCGTGTGCTTCATTTACCTGGGGAAGAGATGGCACCAGGATGCACTATGGGATGAAGGCAAGCTGGCGGAGGCAGTGTGATGCCCTGGGCAATGTTCTACTGGGAAACCTTGGGTCCTGGCATTCATGTGGATATTACTTTGTCATGTACCACCTACCTAAACATTGTTGAAGACCAAGTACACCCCTTCATGGCAATGGTATTCCCTGATGGCAGTGGCCTCTTTCGGCAGGATAATGCGCCCTGCCACAGTGAAAAACATTTTCAGAAATGGTTTGAGGAACATGACAAAGAGTTCAAGGTGTTGACTTGGCCTCCAAATTCCCCAGATCTCAATCCGATCGAGCATCTGTGGGATGTATTGGAAAAACAAGTCCAATCCATGGAGGCCCCAATTCGCAACTTACAGGACTTAAAGGATCTGCTGCTAACGTCTTGGTGCCAGATACCACAGGACACCTTCAGAGGTCTTGTGGAGTCCATGCCTCGACGGGTCAGAGCTGTTTTGGCGGCACAAGGGGGACCTACACAATATTAGGCAGGTGGTTTTAATGTTATGGCTGATCGGTGTATACTAATACCTTATATTGGATAGTGTTGATTTTTATGATCTTTGTCAGGTTTATACATAGCACAATCATAATAAAATATTGCTTTTGTTTGTGTCAAAAATGATAAATGGTGTTAATTAGCACCATCCAAATCATCTTCACTAGCCAACATAGGCTGCTGTATCTCTGCTCTACCATGTAGGTGTAGATGCACATGGATATATAGGCTACATTTCATGCCATGTGCATCATGTTCAATTGTAAGTGAGTCAGCTTTGGCAGAATCGTGTAGTAATTTAAAGGAGTCCAGGAGTCTGTTTTGTAAACACTGTAATGCTAGCTTCTGCAACATTTCCTTAGCTGTGTGTGATTTCCACGTGCTCAGAGTTGAGATGAGAGCATGAAGTGTATCAGCAAAAGAATTATCAGTGGGTCGTCATTCAGACTTCAGTCTTGTCTGTGTACCGAAGCTCTCGCTAGGCGCCTCTCGAGCAGCTACGTGTGCAGGTTGCCCAAAAAGAGGTTTTTACTCGAGATCAACAGGATTCTGACTTTTATAAACATCTATTCTTTTCTACTATGCGATGTCTGCTCTGGAGAAAAGGCGGCATAAGTACAGCAGCCACAGCTTCACTTTTGATTAGGCTTGCATTCAAAAATTCACAGCAACACCTTCATTTTATTAGCCTAAATGATGTTGTATTTAATTTTGACAACCTCTTAGGCCTCAAGCCATTTTCAAATTATTGCAATTGATATTGAAATCAAATTAAATAAAAACACAAATTAGCCTAATATCAGCCTAATGAACAAATAAAGCAATGATGCTTTGTCCATATAATGTGGTAATTAATAAATGTCTATCACATAATTGAAAATATGGTGCAGCTTTAAGGCTTATTTTATCTACGCTATGTTTCTCTTTAGGCCTATAGAATTATCAATTCCTCAAAGGCAAGTGCTTTTCTTAAAGGGACTGTGATTGGCCTGCTGAGAGCGCCAATCCGCAAAAACATACTACTGTCAGAAACCTGGCAACCCAGGCAGCAGGCTAGAGAGAGGGATAATTTAAATATTCTCCCCTGCAGCGCCCAACTCAGAGCTATGCACCTCCAAAGTCAAAATCTGAGTATCTGGTCTCACGTAGCTTTTATCTCGGCTGAACTCTGAATCGCAGCCTTAGTTACTATCTTGTTTGACTACTTAGTGTACAGATAATCATACGCGTAGCTTTGCATCTTTATACTGTAATATAAAAGATGCATGTTAGTTTCTTGGTAATGGCAAATTTATTTTTCTAGCAATGCTTGCTAGGCTGTCATTTTATGTTGAGAAGGCCAAGCTAAATCCCCACTTCTGTGAATAATTGCAGTAATGCAATGGCAGAGATTATGATTTTTACCCATAGATAACATACAGGATACACATTTGTAGATCTCATGCTTATCTGTGAGTTCTCTTGGGCCAATACATTAAGTCACAATTTTCCAGGCTTTTATACATTTTGTCTGCTTCAGTAAAAAAGTTATGCTTATGTTGTATGCTTATGTTTTCTCCCCATGAAAAACATTCTATAACTAAAACTGTCTATACACAAATCAGAATGAGCATGTCACACATGTTTTCTTTCATTTTATCATATAAGCTTTATTTATCCAGGGAAGGTTTGCTGAGCATTTACTGTATTCTCCTTTTCAGCAACTCCCTTCTTCATATTTATACAGTTATATATATTCATACCTGCAATCTGACTGGTCTGACCACAGTCTGACTGCTTGTCACTGAGCAGCTTCACTCAAGCAGCTGGGGGTTAAGTGCCTTGCTCAAGGGCACCTGGATGACAACTGTATATCCCTGGTTCTTATCAATGTTACACTAAAATGCTCAAAAAGGTGGTTTTGAAAGGCAAAACCCTCTAACTTAGCCATCTGGCATGCACAACAGCAAAGGAAACTGTGACCCATATGAAAGATTTTGCTGGAGAACTGCTGAGTAGCATCTGCTCGCTGTGAAAATGCCTTGGGTCCTTCACATGACATGACAAATTACATTGGGCAGTTTACATTTAATTATCCACTTCAATGCTCACTTCCATGAGGAATTATGAACTCCACACTTAGGGAAATAGGGGAGAATCTTTTACTTTATCTTCAACCATTACTTTTAACTATATATTTCTATAGTGCCCATTTAAAACTTGACTGGTAATTATTATGTGTCATTCAATATCCTGTAATCTATTTTGGTCTATATTGAACTTATTCTGTTAAGCAGCTTGGCAAACATTAACACTAATGGATATCACACATAGTGGCCACACTGGTTGATGGTGATAAATTGTCAGTATTGTCTGGCGTGGTTAGTAGTTTTCCAGATGGGAGACTATATTTCCTTGGAATCACAGCTGTCAGTGTTTGTGGAGAAGAGCAGATTCATGCAACAGTTGTTTGGTGACAATGACAGATATCAATGTAACGATGTGCCTAGGAGAACTGAGGGAGATGATCTATCTATCTATCTATCTATCTATCTATCTATCTATCTATCTATCTGTCTATCCCCTCTATGCTGCAGATGAGTCGAGTTCATTCTGTTCATACTGTACAGACTTATTTTCCTCTATTTACAACTTCTTAGATCTTGTCTACTGGCAGCAGCTTTACAGGTGAAGATATGACCTCTGGTTCAGTGCTAATGCCCTAAATCCTTGTAATGCTGTAATGACGCTAATGTTGCCACAGGAGACTGCAGAACAAGTGAAACATTTGCTAGGTGTTTGCTGTACTTGTTTTCCTTTTGATGTAAAGAGGCATTTCCTTACACTGTGTATATGCCAACATGATGTTCAGAGATAATGTCTGTAATAAAAATAAAATGGAACAAATAAGGAGCTGATTCACTTTGAGTATTGATTGGCCCATTTAACATCAGGAGATGGATGCTTTGGTATGCTTCAGTTAATAGATTTTCATTTGGGGGAATTCTGGCCACTAATGCCTACCATGTAGAAAAGAAGTACATTTGTAGAAACACACAAACAGAAACAGAACAAAAACTATTCTGTTTACCATTCTGTTTCTATTACACACTGTTCATGCACAGGGTGCCACAGGGTTGCAGGGGTGTGCTGGATCTTTACAAAGGATTTGATAAACACGTAGGATTTAAAAGCCTGATTAGATGGTAATTGTAATTGGTCGAATTCTGCTAACATACAATGAAAAGGCCAGCGAGGCATAATCACTGCTAAGGGTTTCAGGGGACAGAGCAGAGCAGAGAGCTCGACAAATTACCCTGAAAGCAGTTGTGTACTCTGAAGCAGTTATGTTAAATGTAAGTAGAATGAAACCCAAAACAAACTATTACCAATTGAAAATAAACATTTGCATTTGAATTTAATTATACGATATGCCCCACATTATCTACATTATCTAGCATAAAATACAGCTCATTCTTTTGTGTATATCGTTTTGTCATTTGTGTAGTTTAGCATTATTTTATCATTATGTTAATAATGCTGTATGGCAATGTATCTGAATTATTTCTGTA
This sequence comes from Monocentris japonica, assembly GCA_900323365.1. Taxonomy (NCBI): domain Eukaryota; kingdom Metazoa; phylum Chordata; class Actinopteri; order Trachichthyiformes; family Monocentridae; genus Monocentris; species Monocentris japonica. The sequence continues at coordinate 21,816 of OOFE01021827.1, read as the reverse complement.
TGTTCTTCATCACTTGAGCAACACAATTTTCTGTCTCTCTAAGGGCTGTAATGGGACTCAAATTATTCATTAGCATCACATGCATAGTGCCATCATTTGGCCTGATCTAAATATAGCAAATTTAGCACAGAACATGTACTTTGTATTAATTTCAGTAAAAGCAGACTTTTCTGAAGGTAAAACCTAATTGCAGACTGCCATAATTACTTTGTACTACATAGCTGCAGAACATGAAAGGATTCAGACAGGATACAGTATAGCTGGTAGGCTATGAGGCCAAAAGACAGAAGGTGAGTCACAGCAGGCGCTCCGACCGTTGCCCGGGATTTAGGTCAGCAGAATAACTCCAGGTGGCGTGGGTCCATCCCTGAGGACCCAGTGCAGCCTGTATCTGGACCAAGGTTAGCCACAGTGACCCTGGGAGCATAAAGGGACATTAATTCTTAATGTAAACTAAGTCATCTATAGATGTGAGCAAGAGGTGATGAGTGGTGTACTTGACTCTACATCCAGTACTGTAAATGCTCTAATGTAGCTGGCCCTTTTATCTGCCTTGTTTATAATTCATTCCTAGAGTTCTGCTGGTGGTGAGGAGACAAACAAATTTAGCTTTTATCTTACTAAAACGGAATCTTGTTGAGCAGCACAGAGGCCGGAGAGTGCTAAAGTAACAATATTGACTGGGTCCCAGGAGTGAGAACTGTAAATAGAAAATATCTGTTGGACCAGGATAGGGTTCAGACTGTTGAGAGAGATTACGTTTCTCTTTGAAGTAAGTTAATAATGCTAGCTGCATTGCCATTATGCTAGCAAACCTGCAAGCAAAAAAATCTTTGAAACCTTACTAACATGTTTACACAGCATAAAAAGTTAACAATGTTTAAGCTGTTTTTTGGTAGTTTTAAGGCTTTCTTTACCTGTACCTCCACCTAACATCTATAAATGCCTCCACAATAATAGACATACATAAATATAAACACAAAAATTCTGTTCTGACCAAACATTTTTATGCTGTTACTTTAGCGAAGATTTGTATTGTTAAAGGTATACACTGACTTTCTGTCAAATAAGCTCTTTGATCAACTAAGCATCATCAGTCGTGTCCATCTGTCCAGTATTTAGTGTAATACCATACCTAACACACTTATAACAAGGTGACCAAAGACCTTATTTCCAAAATGCTGTGTATTCCTTTATTCATTCTGAAAAAGTGTACCTCCTACTCTTTTTCAGTGATCCACATCATATTTCTATGGTAAGATCATGTGGTTCTCTTATTAAAGTGCTATGACCTAGTTAGTGCTCATGACATGTCTACATACTAGACAGGGTTATTCATAAACTTAGAGAACATTAATGACATTTGACCAGTTAAACTGACCCCTATGGAAAATACCAATCTATATTAATGTGTTCTTCTCCATTTCCAATATATATTAATGTAGGGTATAATTTTTTAGGTATGTGCGTAATAATTTCATCAACATTCTTCTGGCATGAAATGGAGCTCTTGTTAATTATTCATCATCCTTTCAACAATTGATATGCAACGACAAATGCTGACTCAGACATTTAAAGCCTAAAATAGACCAATGACTGGGAAAATCTTGTTTTCCCCTGTATTTATTTATTTGGGGCTGGATTGTTTTAAAACATTCGCTAATTTCAATGTTCTTAATAAATAAAGGCAAATTACAAGACTCTTAGAGCATTTTGTTTGTTTTAGGCCTATTGTATATTAGTGACTGTAGGCTCCAGCTATGGTGGAACACACTGTTAAGTGTCATGATTATTTAGCTGCTTAGAGTAGACATGTCAGTTCCAGTGTGGGTTAGAAGTATGATTAGAAGCCTATATCTTACAGACATGGTCACTTAATCTGAGCACTAGAAATTGCAGCAGTGAATGTTGTTTTTCAGACATGAAAATGGCCATTGTGCATTACACTCATTGTGGGACTCATCCCATCAACCTATAATTATTTCTGATCATAAATTGTTTGAAGTGAGAAGTTTACCTCAACCAAAGAAAAGAAAAAAAGAAAAAACTTTAGTTCTGTGCAAAGGATTTCCATTGATCATGGTTTTAAAGCTGCCCTTCACAGTTCTAAATCAATTGTGTTTTGTTACACTTAACACAATACTCACTGCTGGGCAGATTGTTTCAAGTCTTCTCTCTTAGAGCCTAATTTGGCATAATTCAATATTTAATGCAATGATTAGATGAGGCAGTTTTGATTACAATCATGTGTTCATCATAGAATCAGCCATGTTAAAATGGTTGTACAGAAATTGATATCCTTTACTTTATTATTGGACAATAGCTTTTCAGTCTCACGTCCTCTGAGATCTATTTATCCAACACATTGATGACAATAAAATGACAAATAAACATTGTGAGATTTAAGTGTAATAATGTGAAATGGTAGAAAGAGAGAGAAAGTTTAGGAAAGAGGGCTCTGGATATTAATTTGATCTGCAGTATCTCATTTTACTTCACCTTTTACTATTAAGTAGTGAAGTTTTGGTGCCCTCATTCTTCAAGTGATGCTCCATCTCGAATGAACCTAGAATAGAGCCTTTAAAATATTTGCATTTCAAAAGATCCACACAGTGGCACAATAATGAGTAAAGGAAAGGAAGCATGCACAACTATTATTATTATTATTACTTTTCTGTTACATCCGATTTCTGGAAATAATAAGATCAACCAATACAACAGAATGTAGGTTAATTATGTATTTAAAATTCATGTAGGATTTTGAAAGTAATCTTTGGGATGAATAGTTCACAGTTCCTTATTCAACGTGCTGAATGCATGTTGAATAAGTGTGGCAGGTAGTCTACAAAAGAGCACTCGACTTTCTTGTTAAGTGTAACCAGTACTTGGTGTGCTTCTCAAACAGTGGCTCTACAGAGACTGGGAAATGTCTAAGAGGGCCTCATGCTATGGATTATACGACAAGCTCATTTCCGTGCACACCCCAGTAGCACAGTTTGCCGGGCAGTCAGGGAACTGAGCCAGACTGGGGCTGCATATTATAACTCTCACTGAATAAATGCAGCTTACAAAGATGGAAATCAATGGGGACACTGGCCAAAGCTTTTCACCTGCCTCAACCCAAACCCCAAACAGATTTCAGTTTTCTGAGGAGAAAATTTGATAATAATAAATCATATTTTAGATTGTTTTGCTCAGGGACACCTAAGATCTTTATAGTGTCACATTATCCAGGGCATTTTGATCAATAGTCAGGAAGGGCAAGGACAAACCTCTGGTTTTTAGGGGAAAAAAATATAATAATGTGTATTTTTCACTGAAACTATAACAGTGGTTCTGGATTTCAGGATTTCAACCATCAAGTAAATGACAAATCTGTGCATTGATTTTTTTTTAATACTCATTGTATTTTTAACACATGAGTACTTTTTGAGTTTACAATGTTTTTATTAGGTTGAATGGGAATATATGGGCCTACCAAATATATGTAGAGCTTCACATTTTTGTTCAAATTTAAAAAACAAACAAACAAATGACTTGCATGCCTCTTAGCCTCTGACCGGCAACATTTTTTATAATGCTTAGAAAGTAAATTGGAAAGGTTTTGTAATTTACAATATTTATGCTTTATCCACCTCAGCCATTGTCTCATAACCCGATCTTTACACTACAGGCCAGATTCAAATATCATTTTTAGCTTGATGACCTTATTAGTACTACTCTGACAATTTTACAGCTCGTGTACTATGTCAGAAAATGAATGGCAGCCAGTAACAAATTTCACTTCATTCAAATGTTTTATATAACCAGGATATCAAGTGTGGAAAGCGGCTCAATCTCACTTAGCATTTCTATTTTGTAGAATAATGAGCAATTTAACAATCAGCAACTCATTAACTAGGCTATTTTCAAACATAGCTCTTTGAAATTCTTTCCAATCAATTTGGCCTTTTGACCTTCAGTGGAAGAATGGCACACATATCGTACAACTATAGTAAGCCTGCATGCACATTTTGTAGTAATGGATTTATTTATATCATTGCATTTAAAGTGTTATCAAATATCATAACAATATATGCTAAACACAAACAAGCAGGATAGATAGATAGATAGATAGATAGATAGATAGATAGATAGATAGATAGATAGATAGATAGATACTTAATTGATTCCGGGGGGGAGGGAATTTTAGCAAAGAGGAGCAGATTTCCAGGGATTTGCAGGGAAAGATGGACACTTAAGAGGGTAGATGCTAAATGCCACAAAACTACAGTCTCAAAAATTACCACAGAATTTAATCAACACCTCTGTGAAAAAGTCTCAACAAAAACTGTATGTTGTGAACTTCACAAAGCTGGTATTTATGAGAGGGCTGTCATCTGGAAACTGCTTGTATCCAAGGTCAACACACAAAGACACATAGCCTTGGTGTAAGGAGCACAACATGCAGACCTTTGAGCAATGGAAAAAAATAATATGGTGGATGTGTAATGGTATGGGTAGCCGTCTCATGACAGATATTAGGTCTGATGATTGCAATGTAAAATGTGTGGCAGACAAGGAATATGAAGTAATTTTACAGGCCCAGGTGCACCCTATGCTGCAAATACTGTTCCATCATGATGTTCCCTTATTGCGAGATGATAATTCCCCCATACACACTGCTGAACAAATTCAAGAGTGTTTTCATAAACACCATGATACTTTGCATGGCCTCCCCAATCACCAGATATAAACATCATTAAACCTTTATGGAAAGTTCTGCAGCTCAGAGTGCACAGTACACGCCCACCCCCTTCATCCCTCAAAGAACTGGAGGATTTCCTTCTTGAAGACTGTTCAGGGCTTGTATGACAGGACTGAACCTGTTCTAAAGGCAAAGGGTGATCCTATTCCTTATCTGATATTCATAGATGTTTCTGATATTGTGTCAACCCCCTGTATCTACCAACACTGTCATCCAAATATTGCTCCATTAATGGAGTGTTCCTTCTTTTTAGCCCACTAACATAGCAAAGAAATGTTAGATAAAGTGGACTATGAACTTACCTCTGAGGCTACATGCAATTTCTGGTCAAATCAATCTCATCAGGTCACTGACCAGTAAAGCATTATCTGCTACCTTAAATACCAACTAAGCATTATATCCCTCATCCTGGAATGTTTAGTTAAGTTCCAAAAGTGATGTCTTGTTAGAAGTAAGTGCAGAAAAATAAATCTCAATCCATTTTATATAAAAACGTACCTTTTCAGCCCCATTGTTTTGGAGTTCACTATGCATTAGGATTCTGATGGAGTGCTGCAGATCCACTGCAAAAATCAATTCGAGATATCCTTGTTTTGGGGCAGTCATCCATCCATTAAACCCATCTTAATCTACATTCTATTTCCACACTATTTCTATTGGCTTGAATGTGTTGGTTTTACCCTAATGTTAAGAGAAAGGCTTAAGTCTTAAGGAATGAATGTTGATTATCTTTCATAATGTATGTATATTAATACATTAAGTAGTTTCTGGGAATTAGTAAAACAGTGGTGTCATTTTGGGGAACGGACTAGATCTGGTATACTATTAACCTAAAACCCATTTCAATGAGAATCAAGAACATAATAGCTTTCATTTGATCCTCCCATTAGATGCTAAGCAAGTAAAAAGAAAATGTTGTGGAAAAACAATTCCATCAAAACCTCAGTACAGCTCAATGAAGCTGAATGATCCCGCTCAAGCTCGACTGGATAAAGTCAAAAGTCTTGGTCGCAGACATCAATCCTGTTTATTGCTGTTAAGCTGGAGGATGTTTTCTTGCTCTGCTGTTCAACACAGCCCCTCACGGTGAAGGCTTGGAAAAGGACAACGCAAGAGCGGTTATTCCCTAGCTGGGGGCAATACAGCTGTCTACTGCACTCACACACTAATTTATGATTGATGTACACAATCCATCCAAGTTACCATCGCCCAATGTATAAAATAGTTAAATATTCCACAAAATGATGATTACATATTTGTCTCTCAAAATAACATGAGCAACAATGAGATGCATATGCGTGAGATGGCAAATATTAGTGACAGACAGATATGACAGACAGATATGATGACATTGTCCATTTGCTGCTTGGACAACCAAAGAAAATGATGCATGATCCTGCTTGTAAGCTGTTTTGACGCGGGTCAGTTGAAACATGGATGCATGCCCT